>PVIJ01004365.1:0-119065 GCA_004024925.1 Scalopus aquaticus | reverse complement strand
CCTCATCTCTACCCAAACCAGTGCCTGGGAGACTCATACCAGAAAATGTTGGGGGGCCCAGGTGAACCACCTACCTTCTCTGGCTGCTCTGGGTTAAGGGTGTGTAGAAAGGGTGAACCCCTGTGAACCCCTGGGCCTGCCTAGTTGAGGGGAAAGGCCCAGGGCAGCCAAGAGGGCCCATAAAAGCAACCCATTCTCTGGCACCAGCCTCTAGAAGAAGAACCCTAAGACCTTCCAGAAGGGGTGTAACTGCTACAGAGTGCATGAAGGAGCAAGGAGCCCGGTCCCCGCCTGAACTATCCCAGTTCACTAACCACAAGCCTAGAATGGAAATGAAAGAGGCCTGGCGTGGAATCTGGATGCTGGCTCCAGCTCGCTTCTGCCGCACGCTGGCTGTGGACGGGTCTGGGTAATCCCTGCCCTTCTCTGTCATCCTGATAACAGAATGGGATGGGGAAGCTGAGGCCTGGAGAGAGGCAATGACTTTCCCAAAGTCACATGTTGGGTGAATGGCTGAGCCGGAGTTGGAACCCATGGTGCAAACCCTCAGCCAGTTCCCGGAGAACCCGAACTCCCAAATGAGGGATCCTCAGCCACCCCAGTGCACCCTTGGCACAGGCCTTGCCTGTGAACTCTCAGTTCCCTCCTGTCCTCTCTTCCACCCTCTCCCCCATACCCCCATCCCTAGATAACCAAAATGTTTTCAATTAGGGGTCTGCTACAGTGAGGCAAGCTGGAGGAAAAGTCCAGACGGGTAACTCCCCCGCCTCCTGCTCTACTCCTTGATTACCTCCCCAAGGGGGACTTAGTTAGAAATGGTCATTACCACTAATTACCAGATGACCGCATCGCCCTCCTCAGGGGTGGAATCTGCTGTCTCCTGCCTCCCAGTCTCCCAGCCTGCATGCTCCTGTGGGCCAGCCTTTCTCAGCACTCTGGCAGGCGGCCCCTCCACACTGTGCAGGCCTCTCTGTCCCCCACTACACTCTCCAGCAGCTCCTTGGGCCTCCACCCCCTCCTCACCCACAGGAGCCTCCCTCCTGGGCCACCTGAGCCTCAGCTGGGAGTGACCCTTGTAGTACTTCCTCAGAGGCAGATATTTGATGACTTCAGAGTGGCCCTGAGTTCCCAGCCAATAGGACCCCAGGCCCCAAGAGCCCAGGACACCCGCCTCAGGAGCCACGCAGCTGACACTTGGGAGTTGTCTGGACAGAGGCCCTCCTTATCCTACTGGACGAGCAGGATTAAGCACCCACTGTGTGCTGGGGGTTTTTTTTGCTTGTCTCATGAGTCTTTCCACTGTGAAGCAAAACTGGCCCAGAGGGGAAGGAAGGAGAAAGTAGAGCAGAGCAGGCTCGGGGCAGGGGTGGGGCTGAGTGTTGACTCCAACAGAGAGGGGACCCTGGCAGGAGAGGCCAGGTCTGCAGGAGGCTGGGTCCAGGAGGAAGTGGAATCCAGGCACTGGGGTGGGTGCCTCAATGTCCCTTCTGTAGATAGGGGGAGTAATAACCCCCCAGGACAATCCCTCCAGAATATTGTGGCGATGGGATGAGGCATGAAATGAACAGCTCTGTAAACTGCGGGTGTTGTGCCCATGCGGGGGCCTTCTGTGTGGACAGTGTTTGCTGGGTGGGGGCAGAGAGGTTGTTAACAGCCAAGAGGATGACATCACTCACCTCTGTGTGGTCACACTCACTCAGCATGACTGCAGAGAATCAGACAACAGGTTCTCTGAGAAGGTACCCCAGTGTAGGTGGCCCCAGTGCCTCCGAGGCTCAGGAACCTGATAGTTTCGTTTAGGCCAAGAAAGCAAGCCTGAGGTCTGCTTTGTGTCCCACCCAGGCTGGACTCTGCGTCCAGATACACCAAACATGTCCTGGTTCAAGGTTTGGGAAGTGGAGATGGGACGAGTTGGCAGTGAGGGGAGACTGCCCAGGACACCCACAGCTCACCTCAGGCAGGCTAGGTTGTGCCACCCCAGCCACAGATACTAGGCCAACCCTGCTTGCCCTGGGTTTGCTTTCCCAGCCTCTGGGGAGGTTTTCTGTTTCCCGGAGTTGCAGGAGGGCATGGCAGGGAGTGCAGGCAAGAGGAAGCAAACTGCCCTGCTAGTCCTCAGTGGCACAGGCATTCCATTCTCTCATTCAACCCTTCCAAGACTTTGGGGGTAAGAGGAGTGTCCCCGGACTTCCTCTGCCCTAAGATTCATCTGGCAACAAGTTAGGGGATCCCTTTAATGAGTGTTCCAAATGCTTCTATACATTCTCTTCTCAACTCTTACCGTCACTTCTTGAAGTAGAAATAAACGTTTTCTTACACAGTGGATGAGAAGCATGAGGCAGGTCACACAGCTGGTGCCCGGAGCCTATGCTCTTTCTGGGCCATCCCATGAGCTGGAACATCTGAGCCATTACCTAAAGATCTATGTCACGTTCATTATCAAATGAATCTGAGAAGAGTTGGGGCTTAGTACATATTTCTCCCATAAGGAGGCCAAATTCCTTTATCCATCTAGGTGCAGGAGCAGAGGGAAGGGCATTCCTGGCATCAGGAAAGGCTGGGGCAAAGACATGGCGATAGGGCCTTTGGGAGAAGCCAGGCGTCTGGTATGCCTGGATCCATGACACCAGAGGACGAGAGGCTGGAGAGGATTCGGGGACAGGTTTCAAGGGGCCTCGCATCACCCATGGCCTTGACTAGGTGGTGGCCAGCAGCTGCTTGCCGGTAGGAAAAGCCTGCTGGGGCAGTAATCGTAACCTTCCACCTCTGAGCCCTAACCACGGTGGGCCTGGACAGAGCAGGTGGTGCTCTTTGTCCGATAATCCCTCAGATCATGCTGGGAGGTTGTGGGAGAGGAGAAGTTAAGCGGCTTGTTCAGGGTCACAGGGAAGTGACAGGACCTGGAGCCTACCCAGGTCTGTGCTATTCCCTGCACACCAGGCTGCCTCCGTAGGGACCTCAGGCCAAGGGTTCTCAGAGCTGGGCCTCACCAAGTCTCAGCCCTGCCCTGGGTGACAACTGCCGTGGCCACACAGTACCACATCCCTCTAGCCTCTGATTCAAGGAGGTGCTGCTTGATACCATCTGCTCCTCAGAGAAGGCCTGAGAGGAAGGTGGCTCCAGGGTGAAGGCCTAGAGGGTCTGGGAAGCAATGAGTTCCTGTAACGTCTCCAGGGTTCACAGAGACCTTCTAGGCCAGCGTTTCCCAAAGCATGGATGAAGTCTGCCTTCCTTTGTGCTTAGCAAACTGTGAGTTAAACAAAACCAAGCCTGTTTCTTTGCTACAGAACTCAGGGCCTTTGAAATGTTACCATACATCATGACTCTCCAAGGCAGAAGAGGGAGGCAGGGGTAGTATCTCACATTCCGCTCATGTATTTGACATGGACCCCTTTTTTCAGTGTGTCTTACTGAAACTCATTCTGGGAAATACAGTTGGCAGGTACAGACACTGAGGCCAAGAGAGGGACAAGAATTTTTTTTTTTTAATGAAGTACCATTGTTTTACATCCTTGTTAATATCTTGACAGTATAGGATTTCTCTCCTCAGGTGTAGTCACTGTAGCTCTCCATCAAATCACCCATGGTCCTCCACATTAGCACATTCTGCTCTCTCCCCACTGAATGTCCCCCGCCCCACCAGCTCCACTAGCCCTCGCTGTTTCCCTGATGTGTCATATCTTTGGCCAGTTTTCAAGGTTTTGTTTTAATGTTTGTCTTGTCTGATCCTTTGTTTAGTTTCTCTGTATTCCACATATAAGTGACACCAAACAGTATTTATCTTTCTCCCCCTGACTTATTTTACTGAACATAATCCCTTCCAGCTCAATCCATGTTGCTGCAAATGACGTGAGTTTATCTGTTTTGATTGCCCAGTAGTATTCCATTGTGTGTATATAGCACATTTTTTGATCCAGTTCTCTGTTTTGGGGCACATGGGTTGTTTCCATATCTTGGCTATTGTAAAGAGTGCTGCAGTAAACATAGGAGTGCAGGTTTCCTTTTGAATCAGTGCTTTTGTGTCCTTTGGGTAGATTCGTAGGGGTGGAATTGCTGGGTCTTATGGTAACTCCATTTTTAGTAGTCTGAGGAACCGCCACACAGCTTTCCACAGGGCCTGGAGCAGTCTACATTCCCACAGCAGTGTAAGAGCGTTTCTCTTTCTCCACACCCTTGACAACACTAGTGATTTCTGGTATTCCGGATGTGGGCCACTCTCAATGGAGTTAGGTGATATTTGCCTTTCCCGGATGATAAGTGATGATGAGCATTTTTTCATATGCCTATTGGCTATCTGTATGCTTCCTTTGGAGACATGCCTATTTAGCTCTTCTGCCCATTTTTTTGGTAAAGATTTATTTATTTATACATACAGCTGGGGTATAGGCCACAGGTGTGGAGTGGCGAGAGGCTTCACCAGAGACAGAGTGGGGAGCAGAACAGGCAGATCAGAAACACACTGCTGAGGGGAGCAGCGGGCAAGGCAGGAGAGGTCTGCCGCACCATGTGGGATTCTCCCCGGCTGGGCGTCGAACTCGCATCACTGCTGCCGACAGCTCCACAGCGCAGCGCTTAACCGCTGCGCCACCAGGGAGGCCCTGCCCATTTTTTGATTGGGTTATTTGTTTTCTTTTTTGTTCAGTTGTATGAGCTCTTTGTAGATCTTTGATATGAGTCCAGTGACAAAATTTTTCTAAGGTCACACAGCAGGTTAATATTGAAGTCCAACTTATCACAAAAGTGAGTGACTCTTTAACTCTTTAATAAATCCTTTGCATGGATGTGGGCTTAATAATTAAAGGAAGCAATAACTGGGTTCAATAATTAAATGAAGCAATGATGGGAAATTCCTAGTACATGTGATCCATCTAATAAGTGTTTGATTAATAGTATATTTAATGATGATGACGATGATGATCTATCACTTAGCATGATGTCTGGCACTTATGGGTGCTCGGTGTTGAGTGAATGTTGAATAATGAGAAATAATTCACAGCTGTGGATGTGAGTGCTCATGAACTGGAAAACTATTTTTTGTTATGCTAATTTATAATAAAGCTTAGGTAGGATGGAAGTCATGACCCTATGTTATAAATGAGGTCTGGGGCCTTGAGAGGGACAGTGAAGTCACTAAGGTCACCTGGGGGGCAGGAGGAGGAATTATTGCCCTGCTGGGGACTGTGCTTTGCCTTCCAGAAAAGGCTCCCAGAGTCCATTGAGTTAAGGAGAGGCTGTGGCCAGTGGAAGCAACGCAGCTTTTCATGACTTTGTTTTCCCTTCCATTGGTTGTTGCTTTTTGCCACATACAGGGCACTCTCCAAGACACCGGCGGCCTTGGCACTGAACCAGACACAGCACTGCAAGCAGCTGGAGGGCCTGGTGTCCGCTCAGGTGCAGCTGTGCCGCAGCAACCTGGAGCTCATGCACACCGTGGTGCATGCTGCCCGCGAGGTCATGAAGGCCTGCCGCAGGGCCTTTGCTGACATGCGCTGGAACTGCTCTTCCATCGAGCTCGCCCCCAACTACCTGCTTGACCTGGAGAGAGGTAGGGAGCCAGGCAGGGCCACCGGAGACTGTGGCATGTATCTGGATGGGGGAAGGATGGATTCAGATCTAAATATATATGTGTTTAGATAGGTGGGTAAATTCATGGGTGGCTGGATGCATGGACATTTGATAGGTGGATGGGTGTTGATGAATGAATACAGAAGGATACAGGCATGACTAAGGTTGGTATCTAGGCATGCATTGGTGAATGAAGAAACATAGAGTGAGTGAATTACTGGTCCAGGGGAGCAACGGACAGTGCAAATGCACATGTACCCTACTGCATGAATGAAGAATGACTCCAGGGAGGCTCTAGGGAGAAGAATATGTAACAAGAATGCCCACCCTTGGGGGCAGACAGGTGTGCAACAGGTTAATTGTAGACCGGAGTGAGGACAGTTGCTGTGAGATGCACAAGGTCATTCAGGGACAAGAGAACATCTGTGGAGAAGACTTCTTGGAGGAGGTGACTTCTGGGATGGATTTTCAGTTCTTGAGTATGATAGGGAGGCTGTGGATGGGCAGAAATGCCCCAGTGGATCTAATTTCACCCCTGAGAAGTGACATCTAATGTTTGTGCAGCACTTGACAAAGCCTTCATCCTTCCCAAATTATTTGAATTCCAGAGCAAGCCCAGACAGTTAGGATAACTGAGGTTCACAAGTAGGTGCTGACTTTCTTGTTAAGAGATGGAACCAGGGCTGAGACTCAAGATCAGGCACTCCCTACACCATATGAGTTTCATAAGGCTGCTGTAACAAACCATCACATGGTGGTGCTGGTGGTCGGAGTTTTCAGCCCACAGAAGTGTATTGTCTCACAGTTCTGGGGATTCCTAGTCTGAAATCAAGATGTAGGCAGGGCCATGTTCCCTCTGAAGGTTCTGGAGGAGAAGGCTCCTTTGCCTTGTCCTGGCTCTGGCTGTTGTCGGCTCTCCTCCACATTCCTTGGCTTGCAGCTGCATCACTCCAATCTGTTTCTGTCATGTTGCATGCCCCTCTCTGTGTGTCTGTGTCCAAAATTCCCTCTTCCTGTAGGGACACCAGTCATTGGTTTAGGACCTGACCTGGTATGACCTCATCTTAGCTCAAGTACACCTGCAAAAACCCTACTTTTAAACAAAGTGTTATTCACAGGTGCCAGGGTCAGGACTTGAACTGATCTTTTGTTGGTGGGTGGGGGACACATTTCAACCACCGCAGGCTTTCTTTGCCCACTATCTTGCCCATTGGTCAAGAGTTCTTTGTAGAGCTCAGGGATGAGCTTTCATTTCTATAAAGGGGCCCCTAACTAGAACTGAGTCCAGGCAGCAGGGGAAGTATGGACTGTGTGTGTGTTAGTGAGTGAGGGTTGCCTGTGGGTGTGCACGGCTTTGCCTGCATGGGCATGTGCGTGAAAGCCAGTGTACTTATGGGAGAATGGGAAGTAGACAGATTAACACCAGAGTGTTGCCCAACCTCCTTCACCCTGCTCACCGTCCCTGTCCATACCCCACTGCGCAGAAGCCACTAGGGACCAAGAAGGAGCCCCTCAGGTCTGGGCAGAGTCCTGTCCCTGGGTCAGCCCCACCCCACTGACCCTGAACCTGTGGCCCCACAGGGACCCGGGAGTCAGCCTTCGTGTATGCGCTGTCGGCCGCCGCCATCAGCCACACCATCGCCCGGGCCTGCACCTCCGGCGACCTGCCTGGCTGCTCCTGCGGCCCTGTCCCAGGTGAGCCACCCGGGCCCGGGAACCGCTGGGGAGGATGTGCGGACAACCTCAGCTACGGGCTCCTCATGGGGGCCAAGTTTTCCGATGCTCCTATGAAGGTGAAAAAAACAGGATCCCAAGCCAATAAACTGATGCGTCTACACAACAGTGAAGTGGGGAGACAGGTAACCACCCACCCCACCCACCCCAGAGGGTTGCCATTCATTGGAAAAGGGCCACCAGCTGTGCCCTGATGGGGGGGGAAGGGGTGAGGGGGGATGGGCCCTGATCCACCACACTAATGTACTCCCTGACTCCCTCAGCTCTTCCCTCACCAGCTGCTTGGGGCCTGCCTGGCTCCTCCTCCTCTAGGGGGTGCACCGGGATTTGGGTTGGAGAATGTTGGAGCAGAAGGAGCACTGAGGTTCGAGTCAGGAGCTCTGAGCTACTGCCTTCGCTCTGGCACTACACTTGCTGTGTGATGTTGGGCAAGTCTTCCTCTCTGGCCTCAGTTTTTCCCATCTATAAAATGGGAGGACTTGTTGCTCTCTAGTCCCCATCAGCTGTGTTCCTCAGGCTTTCCTGGGCCACCGATGGGTGTGGGAGCAGGTGTGGAGAAGGCCTTACTCTAAAGAGTCTTCTCCTTGGCTCTAATGAACTCTGAAACTCATGCCAACCCAAAACAATTTCCCCTCTTGTCTGTTACTATCAATGTGTCGTTAATTCCCCACCAGTTCTACAGAAGGTTGGGTGAGTGAATGTTAAGTGAATGGAATGTTTTTGCTTTTTGAAAATTGAAAAAAAGAACAACTGTATTTTAAGCTTTGTACCAGACAGTGTGCTGGGTGCTCGACTCCTTTTCTCTCCTGTGGTTTACAACACAGCCTTTCTTATACATGGTCCCAGAAGAGGGGTGTCGGGTGCAAATGTACCTCACCGCCTCCTCCCTGCAGTCCGTCAGCCCCTTACGGAGGCACCAAGTAAGGCAGAAAGAGCTTAGGGAGCTCCACCCAGGACACACGGCGCCTGGAGCCCAGGTCTGTGGCTCACCATGTCCTCACCTCCTTTCTCACTGGTCTTCCTCATGGAGAAATTCTGGGATGTCCAGTCCATCTTTGGGCATTTGGGGAAACTGAGGCCAATTCATAATGTGGGTCTGTAGCAGACCCTGGCCAGGGACACAGGACTCCTGCCTCCCAACCCTGCCTAGCCATCCATCCATGCATCCATGGAAACCCAGCAGGCCCTTCACCAGGCCCCCATCCCTGCTCCCACGCATGTGTAGGCCTGGGCCTCCGGCTGCCGAACACGGCTGTCCCTCTGTGAAATAAGTTCAAACGGTTTCCTTAGCCACAGGCACACGGTGGGCCTGCCCTGGGTCCTGGTGCAAGGTGCTAGGCTCCCTGAGGCCATGTGCAAAAGGGCGCTACGCCCTCCTAGCCGCAGAGCCTGTGAGGGTGAAATGAGTTTAGTGCTCAGGCCTTGGGAAGGCCTGAGCCGAGGAACTGAATATAGTTTTCCGTTCTTTCACGACTCAAAGTTACCCTTGGGAGGTGGCACACGCCCTGCCCTCGTGCTCACATCAATCCTGTGCTCTCTACCTGCTTTGCTGAGCCAGTTTGAGATTGTTGCCTCAGTGGACTCCCTCATTCCTGGCCCTGCAAAGGAGGAAGGAGCCCTGGGACCTTACCCATCTCCCTCACAACTCACCAAATGCCCACCCTCTGTGTGCCTTAGTTTCCCCATCTTTTTGATGCAGGGGTGGGCCTGGGTGACTCGAAACCCCTGCAGCCATGTGCGCAGGGCAGGCAGAGGGCTGACTGGGCAGAGGGGTCCAGTCCTAGGTGCCAGAAAGGAGGGTTAAAAGACCACAGAGGCATGTAACTCATGTCCTTCAGGTACATATAGGGAAACTGAGACCCAGGGAAGGTGGTGACACCTCGCATAGCGAGGGCTATAGACTCCCAGGCCCAGAGCCTAGCCAGCCCTTCCCGCTCCACCGTAATTATTACTTGGACTGAGTTTTCAAATCCAACATGTATGTAACTTTTATAGTTCACAAAACCCTTTCATGTATGTTACCTCACTGAATCCTTAAAACTGTGCAAAGTCGCAATGACGTGCCCGCTCTGACGTGGGAAGACAGGGCTGCTGGAGAAGTGATTGCTTCGGGCCATGAGGCAGGGACACCCCATGCACTCACCTCCTGCCTCTCCTTTCCTCCTTTCCTTCTCAAGTTTTTTTTACCCACCCCCTTCCTTTTTTCCAATAAGGTTTTAGTGAGCCTCAGTTCTGTGTGAGAGGTAAAAAACATGGAACAATTAAAGCCATGGCTTTTGGAATACCGCAGACCTGGGTTCAAATCCCAGTTCCATAATTTTATAGCTGTGCAACCTTGGGCATGAGACTTAGCCTCTCTGAGCCTCTGTTTCTTCTTTTAAAAATGGGGGAAATGATATCTCTTGTGAAGGGCTGTGGTGATGATTAAGCCACATTATGTGTCAGAGTACTTGGTAGATAGTAGGTGCTTGATAAATGAAATCTTTTATCCCTGCAAATATCACTGTCTTCCTGCCCCCCAGGTTGGAGAAAGACCTACAGTGCCCCATCTTTAGAGCAACCAGTTCTGTCACTTGAGGTCTGGGGCTGGGATGACCCCCCGAGAGCACCCAGCACTAGGGAAAGAGGGTGGGGGGCAGGGTGCTGGGGCAGGCCAGGGAGGGGGGCCTGGCCATCCAGCCTGAAACCCTCCCCTGTCCACAGGCTCTGCGTGCCTCTCTGGAAATGAAGTGTAAGTGCCACGGAGTGTCTGGCTCTTGCTCCATCCGCACCTGCTGGAAGGGGCTTCAGGAGCTTCGAGATGTGGCTGCTGACCTCAAGACCCGCTACCTGTCGGCCACCAAGGTAGTGCACCGACCCATGGGCACCCGAAAGCACCTGGTGCCCAAGGATCTGGATATCCGGCCTGTGAAGGACTCAGAGCTCGTCTATCTGCAGAGCTCACCCGACTTCTGCATGAAGAATGAGAAGGTGGGCTCCCACGGCACACAAGACAGGTAAGGAAAGGGGTATCCATGTTGCACGTGCCTCTAACCCCAAGGGCCAAGGCCCCACAGTGGGGCCTTGGTTGACACTTGGGGAGTGGAGAGTCCCTGCCTGGTCAAAGGGGATGGTCGAGGAAGGCTGAGTGGAGGTGCCAGGGTCCAAGGGACCCACAGCAGGGCTTCTGGTAATGGCTGTTGTGTGTCTTGCCCAGGAGGGGGCCCCGGAGAATGGAGGCTGGTGTGAGGCTCCTAACCACCACCTTTCTCCTAGTGGGGGAGACAGATGGGAAGAGACCGTGACTATGTTGGTAAACTGGCTAGGAACGAGGCCACTTGCAGGCCTGGCCTGTAGCAGCTCCGTGGTGAAACTTGCTGAATGAGTAAGTGGACAACAAATGTCATATGAGGCTCGTCAGACAAATGAAGAACTGAGGCACAAAGAAAGGTGGGGGCATCGGCAAGTCCCTGGCCACACAGGAACCAGGCAATCACTTTTCAGAGGGACAGCAGGGGAGCCCCAGCATTCTGTCCAGAGATAGTGCTCCCTTGTCCCCGATATGCATTCACCCTTCCTGGGCCCCAGCTGTCTCCCACTTTCAGAACCAGATCGGGGTCCTTATAGCTCAACATGACTGCTGCAGTCAGCTCCATATTGGGATGGGCAGGGGGTATGGGGGGAGCAAGTGCTGATTGCAGACCTACTGTGTGCCAGGCAAGGACTCGGGAGAGCAGCATTTCCCAGAGGAAGCCTAGTACTGTGATGCTGTAATGGAGCTCTGTAATCACACATGTTCGGGAAATTCTCTTTGGCGATTCACAAGGCACGGGAGTGTATCACAGGCTTGGGGGAGTCCTGCAGTAAAGGCTCTGTCTGAGCAGTGTTTCCGAGAGGTGTTTGCTGTGAAACTTTTATTAAGGAGCCACTAATAACATTCCACAAAACTAGTGTTCTGCGGGGTTAAAAGAATATTGAACCAGAGACAGGGTGTCTAAGAATGTGTCTGGCACATAGTTGGGGCCCCGCCAGCGTTTGCTTCCTCCGCGGCCCACGTTCCTGTCTCCAGAAGAGGGGGGCTGCTTTGGGGGCTCCGTCCTCACAGACCAGGGCAGCAGGTTCTTCACGGAGGCTCGGGCTCCCATCTGGAGGCCAGATTGAGGGGGTTGGTGGAATGAAGATGGAACCAGGTCAGGCCAGGGAGACAGGAAGGAAGGAGCAGGAGTCTGGACTGTGGCAGCAGGGGTGGGAGAAGGAGGATTCCAGAGCCCAGAGGGCCTGGCAGGAGCCCATTGAGGACCCTGAGCAAAGAGAGCATCTCCCTGGCTGCAAGGAGGTCTGTGTGTGGTGGGGAAGGACAGTGTTTACCCTGATGCCACAGCTTTCTAGCTGGGAAGGCTTGAGCAAATCCCTTCACTTACCTGAGGCTCAATCCCATCTTTCATGCAGTGGGGACAGTGCTCCTTGGAAGGTTGGTGAGAGCTCCTCCGTGCTAGACCACTGTCCCTGGGAAGGATTCGTTAATGGCAGCCCCCTCTTGCCCCCTGGATGCCAGGGCTCTTCTTTCCCATCTTCCTCCCCCCACCTCACAGGGGGCCCCACCCCCCTTCCTTGCTTTTGCAGAAGCCCTCCTCCCCCAGGTCTCCTTCCATGCTCACCTCTTGGTCATTCCTCTGGGGTGGGCCTTTGCAGACATCTGTGTCGGTCAGCTTTTTCTGCAGTAACTAATGGTCCCAATATCTCAGTAGCTTGGCAGACACAGTGCGATATCGTTATATATGTATATATTATATCCAACCCATTACATGTGGCTCTGCAGACACGGGAGGGCAGAGACATCCAGTGCTCCATATGTGACAGAGGGAAGCCCATGTGTGTGTTTGGGGGTGGGGCCTGACCCAGTCCAGGTATCAAGGAATGCTTCCTGGAGAGGGGCGATTTGGGGTGCTGGAGGCTGGATGTAAAACAACTTTGTTAACTGGAAAAGGCATGTGTACTGGTGGCCTCTCTCCAGGGGCCGACCCTGGCTGGGGAAGTTGCCCATCGGGTCTCCTCATCTAGCCCAGAGAACTGACGCCTCGTCAACATCGTGTGCCAGATCCCAGCCCTCTTGCCCTGTTTCTTCCAGAGACCCTTGCAACCCCGAAACCTGCCCTCTCGCAGCCTGTGCCTCCTCTGCCCAGGTGCCAGGCATTCCAGTGATCCTTTCTGTCCTGTGATCCATTCTCTAGTCCCTCCCGGCCCTGGCACTATCACAGGCCTTGTCTGGCTCTGGCTTGGAGGCCGGGTTTTCAGACATTGTGTGTCAAGGGTTCAGAAATAGAAATGAAACTCTGCCCCCTTCTTACCACCCAATCCTGGAGGAGCTGTCCAGAGACCTTCAGGATAAGGCTGAGGGGACCAGTGGTGTTGAGTGACTAAACAAAGCTCAGAAAGGCTAAGTGACCTGCTTTAAATCCTAAGTGGTGGAGCTAGGCTTGAACCCAGATCTGTCTGACTCTGAGGCAAAGGTTCTTCCCTCTCTTTCCTCCTACCTCCTGCCCAGACTGTTTGCGGCCCCCACTGCAGGTCACCTCCTGACTCTCCCTGCAGGTGCTCCCCTCTTCCCGTCCCATAGCCTCGTCCCAGCTCCAGCCTGCACAGCTCTTACCCAGCTGCTCCCTGAGCACCTGCCCTCTGTCTCCATTCCTGCTCTTTCCGTCATCTCTCACTACTCTGACATTAGCTTAGGTCTTTGCCTTTGCCCAGGCTATTCTTTTTGTCCCCAACCCCCTTCTTTTTCCTCTACAGATTAGATTCCTGCTCATCTTCCATGACATAGCCTCGATGACCCCTCCTCCTCCAGGAAGCCTTCCTGGACTCTCACAGATTCTGTGCTTACCCTATTTAATCTTAGGCAAGTTTCTTCCCTATTCTGTGCCTTAGTCTCCACATTAATAAATATGCAAGTCAGATTTGGTCATCTGTAGAGCTTTCCCATCTTAGATATTCGGGCATTCTTCTGTCCATGGAAATGTGGGAACCTGACTGTCTAGCCTGAACTAGAGGCCCTGCCAACCTGCACAGATGTTTTTACAGGACAACAGAAGGATACTTTTTTAAGGAGCTTCTTAAACATCTTCTCCCATGCAGCTGATCCAGGAAGAAATGCAGCCCTGGCAGATGTGGGTTCTCTCCCTTTTGGGGGAGAGGGGTGGTAGGACTTGCTTTAGGCCTTGCCTGTTCACAGACTTCCATAATACCTTGAGCAAGCCTCTGCCTTTCACTGAGTCCTTTTCCATCTGTGAAGTGAGCTTAATGATTCTGCAGATCGAGGACCCCACATGCCTCCAAGGAGGGGAGCACCTAGCTCATAGGGGCAAGTGACCGACAGGCCCCCTTTGTCAACATTGTGCCCCACACTCTTTGCCTTGCCTCCTGTGCCAGTTTGTCTACTTCGGAATTGATCCTGGGAATATAAAAGTAAAAATGACCTTTCCTTTTGTTAGGAAATAATTAAATCTTAAATACAAGGTTGGCATTACTAGACAGACTCTTTTGAGGAGCCTTCAAATATTTAACAATGAAAGAAAGGAAAAAAGACACCTCCAAATAAAATACCACCATCATTTTGATAAATGTGTATTGGAAATACAGAGGAAAGTTAGAAATGCCTTGGGGAAGAAGGTCATGCACAATTTCCTGAAGTTCAAGCACCTTCTGAGGGCACTGGGACTACAGTCCCGGCGTGGGGGCTGCGGGCTGTGGAGGGTGTGACGAGAGCGCTTACTGATGTCCCCTCCCCCAGGCAGTGCAACAAGACGTCCCACGGCAGTGACAGCTGCGACCTCATGTGCTGCGGACGCGGCTACAACCCCTACACGGACCGCGTGGTCGAGCGGTGCCATTGCAAGTACCACTGGTGCTGCTATGTCACCTGCCGCAGGTGCGAGCGGACGGTCGAGCGCTACGTCTGCAAGTGAGGCCCCGCTGCCCCCTCGAGGGCTCAAGCTCCCTGGGGACCCCTGAGACCAGCCACCATGTCCAGGTCGAGGTGGAGCACCGTGGATTTTTGCTTGTGAATTCCAGATGCCAGGCATGGAGGCGGCTTGGCCTTTGCCTCCGCTTGGAAGCCACCAGAACGGAAGGCCTGGCCACCCTGCAAGGAGGGCCTGGACATCAAAGGAAACTGACAGGATTAAAAATAACCTGGCAGCCCGAGGCCCTCGAGTGCCCACTTGCTGCCTTCCAGGCTGGTCTAAGAAGCCAAGGGTTTGGCAAGACTGCTATGAGTTTGACCTTTCATGGCCAGGGACACCAACCTCCCAGGAAGGGAGTCTGCTGCCCTCACCAGAATGTTCTGCAGGCCCAGCCTGTGCGACCCCCTCGGCCCCCCGGGGTCTGGCCCCGCTGCGCCTTCACATGGAACCACTAGCTTGGGTTGTAAATGTTTTTTTTGTTTCTTTTTGTTTTCTTCCTCTGGGATGTGGGAGCTACAGAAATATTTATAAAACATAGCTTTTTCTTTGGGGTGGCTCGCCTCAATTCCTCTTTATATATTTTATATATATAAATATATATATATATATATGATGATCTATATTTTAAACAAGCTTTTTAAACAGCTGTATGAAATAAATGCTGAGCGAACCCCAGCCCGCCCCTGCAGTTTCTGGCCTTCTCAAGTGAACTCCTAAGATCCTAGGGCTGGCGGGGTAAACTCTCCAGTTTCCAGGCAAGGCGGCTTCGATTGATGTCCCTTAACTCTCCCTAATCCCCCCGCCACGCTCTGGCCCCATCTCCCTGTAAGATCTCTTGGTCAAAGGCAAGGACAGACGTCTTGAAACATAAACCCAGCTGGCAGATTCTTTGTTCCTCAGGGACACACATGCAGCTCGCACAGCCTGGCCTTGTCGTCAGACCTGCTGAGCTGGCTCTGAGAGAAAACCCACCCCGGAACTGAGGACACAGCCTCAGGAGGTGGTGCAGACTCCAGCTAGCCCTGGCGAGTTCTCTGTGCGACCCTAGGGAACACTTTTCCCCTCCTTAGGCCTCAGTTTCCCCATTTGTAGAGGATAGTGGTGGAGATGACTGTCGGAGGTTGGGAAGGCCCCCCTTCCTGCCTGGACCAGGCCGGCTGCAGGGGCGGTGAGAAGTGGTTGGTTTCCGGTGCTACTTTGAAGGTGTGGACATTGGGGTTTGTCGCTTGCGTGGTTGTTGGGTGCGAGGGCGCGGAGGGTCTGAGGGACAGCGAGCGTTTTGAGCGGAGTGCCTGAAAGGATGCTGAGGTGGTGGTGGAGAGAGAATTGGGGTTCGGGCTCAGACACAAGGAGATTGTGATGTCAGTTTGGTCCCAAGTGGGAACACTGACTGGATGGGCAGACAGTGGAGTTCTGGGGGGAGGCCAGGACTGAGACACCCCTTTGGGCATCATCACTAGGGGTGGGGCAGAAGAGCAAAGAGGACTAAAATCTGGGGGTCAGGGAGGTGACAAGGAAGAGAGGCAAAGGGACTGAGAATAGCAGGCAAGGAGATGGGGAAACCTGGGCTCCCGGCTGTCCCCCAGGGCAGGCAGGTCCCAAGGCAGGGTCTCTGTGTGCAGGGCAGGATCCGCACCCCAGCTTGCTCTCCTGGCACATGGGCAGCACTGATGAGCAAGAAAAGCGTCTTCCTTGAGCTTGGTCCACAGTAGGTGCCGCCAAAACATCCAATAACTCAGAAGCAGTTACAATCTCCTGTATCTCCTTCTTCCTGGGGGGTGATCACACAAGACAAAGGGTGTGAGAAGATGTTGTAAACTGAATTCCCGTGTGTGGGAGACACAAACTCTGGGGGAGGGTTCTCCCCTGCTGAGAGCCTGCTGAGACACTGCCTGGGGGGACTGGGGCAGAGGAGGCCTCCGACCTGGGGAGGACTCTGTAAAGTGAAGCAGACACCCAGGGGCAGGCCACAGAGCCTGGACCCCCAGAGCTAGAGCCATCAGTGGGTGGAAGCTGGGAGGGCTGCGTGGCCCTCCCCCAAGTCCCTCCTGAGAGCTTACAGTGGGGTGGCAGCACCAAAGGGTCAGGCTAGAAAGAACTTGGAGATCAGTCTTCAGGCTGCCTCTCAATCTGTTGTGCAGATGAGGAACTTCTGAGCTGGCGAGACCTTTCCTGTGGTCACAGAGCCGATAAGACGCTGAGGGCTGAGGGGTCGGCGGTGGGGGTTACAGTGCAGCCCAGCATGGGGTTCCCGCCAGCACCTCTGCAGAAGACTCAGCCTGCACAGCACACACCCCTGCCTGGATGCGCTCCCTTGCCTGCACTGGCCCAGGTCCCCCCTGCTCCACAGCCCTCCTTGGCTCACTGCGGTGCACAAAACCAACCCCTAGTTCCCTGACCTGCATCCAAGGCCATCCCACCTCCGGGGTGGGTCTCTCAGTCATATTTCCTGCCACTCCCTGGAACGCCCTCGGCTCTGGCCACAGACCACTCGTCCACATCTACACTGCAACATGGCAGCTGGCATCTTCCCATCCTCCTGCAGGTTGGGATGGCATCCTCCCTGTCAGAGTCACTCACAGCCATCGCCACAAACCTTCCTCTGTGCCCTTAGGCTCCCTACAGCCCTCTGAACCTTTAAAGCAGCCTCCTGCTCACAGCGGCCAGCCAGTCAGTGCCCACTCTTCCTTCAAGGCCCAGGTGGATGCCCCACCCCGCCCCCGGAACCCCGGAAGGCTTTCCTGACCACCCTCAGCCTGGGCCCCTGCCGCCTCTGGGGCCCCAGGTCTCTGTGCTCCTCTCCCACCTTGTGCTGAGCAAAGGGGTTGTACGGGTCCGTGTTTTGTCTTTGCCTGCCTCCCCCACCTGTCTGGGCCTCCTCGGGGGCTGAGACCAGCCCCATGCACCTGTGAAGCCCTGGGATCTGGGGGTAGCACATTAGGGGCTGAGTACATGCTTCAGAAATGTTGAATTTGGGGGTGTCCTTGGTACCTTAACCAGCACAAGCAAATAAGGAAGCCAGGCCAAGGACCCAGAATGACTCACAGGGTGGGTGTGATCATATAATGCTCCTTTATTGCCAGCCCAAAATGCACGAGTCCTTGTAAGCTGCACAGCAGCCCCAGGTGGCTGTTGTCATCACCCTGTGGCAGGTGGGGAAAGTGAGGCTTTGAGAGAGGAGGGAACTGACCGGGCAGTCAGTTCTGATTGGGGAGCTCCAGCAGCTCAGAGCCCGTTGCCCGTGTGTGAGGACTCCTGCTCCCTTCTCACGAGTCTTCACTCTGCTAAGCAGGGGAAGAGCAGGTGGAAGGCAGAGAAGGCTATTTCTGGTTCAGGGTGGGATACTCAGTTGGGCCCCTGACTCAGTGGGCCTTATGTACTGCAGCTGGCCAGCAACTGTGCCTGCCGTGAAGCCCCATACCCTTCTGGTTGCCCAGGGGCTGGGCCACCTCGGGAGCCTGGAGGGCTGGTTCCTGCGACTGGTCCTCCCCAGCCAAGTACAGGTTCTGAGAATGCAGCTAGGCTGACGCCCCTCAGCTGAGGCTCAGACCTCTTCTTGTGTGAATTCCAGAAACTCAGGGTTCTAGTGTTACAGGATCTCATTGTGTTTGGAGATTTAGCACCATAAAACCTTGGCACCTTGGACGTTTAAGGGCTTGCATCCGAAGCCCTGTAAAGGCCCTTTGGGCCAATAACCAATCTGAAGAAGTGAAAATTCTCAGGAGTTTAACTGTGGCTGTCCGAAAGCTTGTCACGGGCAGGATTCCCAGCCCAGGCCATGGGCATCCCCCTCCTTCCTCAGGAGGTAGCCTCCCAGATCGGCTCGTGAGACCCAGGAAGTCCAGGAGAGATGGAAACTCCTCAGGGGTGATAGCACTGGTCACTCTAAGGAGGCTGCTGACAAGTGTGGGAGGCTGGCTGGAGGCCTGGGAGAGAGCGGCTGGGGAGGGAGACAAGTAGGCGGCAGAAAGGAAACAGGAACTCTGGAGAAGAGGGAGAGATTACTTTGGTGGGAAAGGAGAGAATGGACAGATAAGCCCTCCTGGGGGGCAGGGTTAGGCCAGAGGAACAACCAAGGGAGGTGGGGCCCAGCCCAGCCCTGAACTGCCTGAGGTCTGTTACTGATCAGGTTATGGGGTCCAGCTGCCAGGACACCGACCAGGCCTCCCGTGGGACATGGGCCCCACTGGCCCAAGAGAGGATGGGGTGGCTAGGGCTGGGAGGCAAGGACACCAACATCTTTTCCACTCTCTTGCTGTGTGACTCCAGGAAACCACTGTCCCTCTCTGGACCTTTTCACAGCCATTCTGAGGGGTAAGGTCAGTAACTGTTTTATTGATGAGGAAACTAGATGAGTCCTAGAGAGAGAAGTCGATTGACCCAAGGTTACAGAGCAATAAGTGGTCTAGCCAGGGTTCAAACCCTAGGCTGCCTGGCTTCAAGTCCTGAGCCTGTTCTCACCTCCATGATGGGCATGCCAAGGGTGGAGATGGCGTCAGAGTGGGTAGTGATCGTGCCGTTGGAGTGGCTGGGTAAGGCATCACAGGGAGGGAGCAGTTCTTGACGTCTCTCACAGGAACTGAAGGTTCAGCCCAGGCCTGGCATCGGGTGCCCATCCCCCCATGGCACAGGCTGCAGGTCAGTCAATATTTTCCTACTCTGTCCTCAGCTGAGAATTCGCCATCACCTGGGTGCTTCAACTCTAAGGCCCCTCCTGTGTGTTGTGTGTGGGGGTGCAGGGGGTGTGGATAAAGCAAGCATCTTCCCCTTCAGTGGGCCGTAACTCCTAGTTAGTGTAGCAGAGAGGGCAAAGGCAGAAGACAGGCAGTGTTGAGGGTTAGGAGTGGGAAATCTGGAAGACTTTATGGAGGAGGTGTCATTTGCCCTGGGTCTGGAAAGCTGAGTAAAATTTTTAGAGCAGGAGGTGAAGCAGAGAGGTCTGCATGATCAAAAGTGGTGGTTATGATCATAGATCTTAAGAGGTGTGTGGCTGGAGCTCAGGGGTGCAGGGAAGCACAGTCCGAGCCAGGCTACCACAGGCCCTGAGCTGGTACCAGAGCCGGAGTGTCCAAGACTACCCCACTAGGGCGCCAGCAGCCTCCTGGCCCCTCCACGGCCCACCCGCAGAGATGCTGGCTTCAGGCAGAGCGATTTAACAGTCACGATGTTTAACGGGTCCCTTTGCTCCCGTAGACCAAATCAATATCCGCTCGACTCCCCAGGCCTATAGCTGCTGAAGACATTCTTCTTATCTGCCCCTTGGTTCCCATTGCCTCACCTGCTGGGCTCCAGCAGGGGGGCCATCACAACCATCCCAGACACCCCTATCCTGGTTGGCCTGCCTTCCTCCTCCCTGCGATGGCCACGGGGCTGGCGGGTGAGGACAGGGCTTCAGAGAGGCCAGATCCCAGGACTCCCGGACAGGGGCATGGCTGGAGTTAAAACCCGAGCGTTTATTTCACACCTCCGCTGTCTTTGCATCAGTAAAAGAATACCGTCCTCAAACAGGCTGTGGGCGAAAGGCTGGGAGGACTGTCTGGAGGGGCAGAGCCCGCAGCCTGTTAAGTGCCATCCCTTCTAAGGCTCTGGCTCACCTTTTCTTAGATTCTGGACCTCCACCCTAAATATTCTACTCTGAGTTCAGAACTCAGAGTTTAGTTGAATAGAATCTGAAGAACCCAATTTTCCTTCACTTGAATCGCGGGTTCATTATGATTTTTCTCGTGCTTACATTGTCCTTCCTTACATTGTCCTTCCTTCCTCTCCTCCCCCAAGAGCTGTTCTTACTTCCTGTCACGAAACATCTCCCTGGGTGTTTCTGATGAGAGGATGGCAGCCTGGGCACCATGGGGCCCCACGCCAGCTCCCTGGTTTCCACGCCAATCTGTGTCCTCACGAGCAGCCCACCTGCTCTTGGGGGCCAGTCAGGGGGCGTTCCCTTCTTGGTAGTTGCTGTCCTTCCTTCCTGCTGGCCTTGGGGGCTCCTCTCCCTACAAACAGAGATCCCCCCAGTTGCCAATGATGGGGGCCTTGGTTCTTAGGAACAGGATGAGTATGGCTGCCCTGACCCTTCCTATTCAGGCCAAAGCCCAGGCTGGGTCTAAATTCCATTGCTAGAGGAAAGGAAAGCTGCCCCGCTGGTGCCACTGCACTTGCACACCTGCACCTGCGCAGCTCACCTCCACCCCGACTCTCACACACCAGAGACACCCCCGCCCCACCTGCCACCCCTGTCTCTTTCCGAGCACACCTGAAATGCAGACTCTGCAGAGAGGCCACATCATGTAGCAGGTAGGGACGTGGTCTGCTGGAGTCATACGCCCAGGATTTCATCCTGCCACTGCTCCTGACGAGCTGAGTGACCCTGGGCAAGTCACAGCCTCCAGGACTCCATTTCCTCAGCTGTGAAATGGGAGTGAACACGGGCTTGTTCCGATCTGTCAGGAGCACTACCCGAGCTGGGTCAGCAGTCCCTATTGTGCACTGTCTTTCCTTTCCCAAAGCCGCCTGAGCTTTGGCTCTGTGCCCACCTGTGCCGGGTGCTGGGGATATGGAAAAGCAGCTTCCAGCTCCTGGGTGACATACCTCAGGGACCCCCTAGGCAGGAGGACTCCTCCACAGGAGGGGTTGGGAGCACAACTTTGCTGTAGGCCAGGCCTGACTCTGACCACTGATTCTGCCCTTGCTACTGTGTGACCTGGGATAAACTACTTAACCTTAGTTTGTTTGAGTCTCAGTTTGTTCATCTGTAAAGTGGGATGATTAACAACACCTTTGGATTGTTGTGAGATTCAAACTAAATGATGCACATAAAAACACTTGCAGACAGCAAGTGTTACTCCTTAGTGGCCATTGTTACTAAATCAGAATCGATCACTCACTCAGTCAGCAAATCTCCACTGAGCACTGTACTAAGAGCTATACTACCAGGAGCAGAACTGAGACCAACAAGGCTCTAGCTCTCAGAGCCCCAGATTTGTAGTGAGCAAAGCAGGCTGGGTGTCCAGGGCCAGAATGTGGGGACAGTGAGCGCTGCCCTTGCAGAAGTGACCAAAAGGCGTTGCAGCTGGACCTGGAAGGATAAGTGAGGACCAAGCCCGGTAGACCAGAGGACACCCAGACAGAGGGGACAGCATGGCACAGAGAGAGGGGGGGCAGGATCTCTTCCTTCGGGAGGAACACGCTCAGGAGTCTTGGGATTCATGGAAAAGTCCAGCTCTGGGAGAGGGGGTTCCACAAGAGACTTTGTGGGAGCAAAGCCCAGCTCTGCCCACATGCCCTGCTCCCTGGAGAGCTGGCACAGAGCCCAGGGAGAGGGAGGGTTTGTCTAAATCCTTAATGGCGTCCTGGAGTCCCAAGTCCTTGCACTCCTGGTTCTCTCCCCAGGTCCCCTTATCCCAGCTTCGCACAGAGCCCCCACTGGGACCTCAGGCACTTCTGAGCCTCCTGGAGATGCCATTTTGTCATACTCTTTTCCCAGAAACCCAGGCCTGACCAGAGACAGAAGAAGCACAAGGCTTGACAGGAGGAGGATCCACACCAAGGGGGCGGCCATCTCCCCAAGGTCTGAGGCTGGGGTTCAAGCCCAGGCTCTAGGCAGTGTCACAACCCGACACACAGGAAAATGTGTGATTTCTGGAGGGCGCTGCCCTTCTGGTGACTGGTGGGCACCAGCGGCAGACAGACGCCATCCTCCTCAGGTTAGCCCCAATTTACAGATGAGGTGAGGAGACTGCTCCTTAACAGCCCTGACTCCCAGTGATTCCGACCTCAGCTGGTCACACCCAGCCTGTGTGAAGGGCCATCATCTTGTTCCAGTATCTGTGCGGGGGAGCACCCACAGGGCATTCTGAAGACCAGGAATCATGGAGAGTCTGAGTCAGGATAGCAGAGCTCAAAGCCCCACAGCCTTGGCTCTTCTGCGGGCACAAGGCTGCTGAGACTGGATGAAACTCCCCGGGGAGCAGGAGACGTGCCTTGGAATATGGAAATAAGACTGAATCTCTGCTGTGGAGGAATTGCACAGCCAGCCTCACAGCGTCACGAGCGTTTCCAGGGCTAGACACGTGTCCTGCTGGCTTCACCTGGCGACAGCCCAGGAACCGCTCACGTCACTGTTTACTTGGCAGTGACTCCAGGGTGAGGCCAAGGCTGAGCCCCACCACTCGCTCCTGGGGGGGGGCTGTGTTACTGCTGTGCCTCACTTTCTTCATCTGTAAAATGGGTACAATCACACTCCATCCCTCCAGGATTTGTGAGGAGTAGGTGGGTCAAAGGCTCAGGTTGCTCCCCACAGAGTCAAGGTCGTGTAAATATTAGCCGTGAAGACCATGGTGTTGTGATTTGACGCCTGGGTGCTTCAGAGGCAACTTGACCCAAGCTTGGTCCCGTCAGACCGTGTCCACAGGCTTTGCGCTCCCTGGGGAGTTAGAGGCCCAGCCTCCTGCTCAGCTCCCACCACAACTCTGGGCACAGAGCAGGAACTTACAAGTGACCCGTTTTTATTATTTTGAGGTTGAGGAAGACTAGGAATGCTATTTGAAGGTCCTTTATGTTAGCTGACCCTTCCCCCCAAAAACACCTTCTGACCTTTGTATAGACCCATATATGCGCTGTCACTGTGCCATCCCAAGGAAGGGAGGGATTGTGCCATTTTCTATGTTCCCTTCCCCAGCCTGCTGAGTGGTTCTGCAGCAGGCTCTTCTGTGTGTGTGAGCGCGCGCGAGTGCACGGAGGGGGTGGGCCCGAGATGGAGGCCATAGTTACTAGAGAGCTAGAGGGGCCTTGGCAGCCAGCCTGCCTAACGCTCCTCTCCCTGCCCCCACTCTGCAGATAGGGAAACTGAGGCCCGGGGGACAGATCTGCGGGTGCCACTATATCAATTGCAGATTTCAGGCCAGGTTCTGGCTTTTGAGGGACTGGCGGGCGTTGGGGCCTGGGCCAAGCAGGGCCTGCTGTGATCAGTCTCCGCCACCCTGTCTGCCTTGTCCTGGAGGCAGGGTCCTCCCCCACTCTCCACAGCCCCAGAAGCCAGGGTGGCCACACCAGAGGGGGTCCTGGGTCCCGCCAGGCCAGGGAAGAAGCCCAAATATTTAGTCTATGCAGAAGGGAGCAGGCCTCAGATCCTAGCCTGGTGGCTCTTCCCCAGGCCCCGTGCCAGGAGACACATTGCAGAGGGGCATGAGAATCCTGAAGGCCACGTCCCAGGGTCCCCACCCCAAATATTTGTTTACACAAACCACTTATGGTCTGAAATGTCATCATTCATTATTCTTCTGGGTTAAGGTAAGATGTGTCCCTGCCAAGTCCCCTTCTCCAGAGCAACAGTGTAGCAGTGGCGGAAGCGACTTGCGTGTTCCTGGGACGTGCAGTTTGCACAGCACTTTCACGTCCCCCTGCTGTCAGGTGGCGCTAACATCACCATGTCAGATGCGACCCTGGGCTCCGGGCACGTGAGCTGACCATGGCCACAGAGCAGTAGCTGCTCGACCCAGACCCCGGTCTGATTGCAGACTGATCCCAGCACTAACTCCCCTGGACAGGGGCAGCCAGAGACAGGGATGTCTGGGGGCTCTCTGAGGAGGGAGCGATAGCAGTTGTACCCCAAACTCCTCCCTTTTTCTTCTATAGCCAGACCCCTGCCCCAGCCTTGAATCTGGCTGCAGAGTGACATCCAGACTCTGATTTACATGAGTTTTCTGGGAGCCTCAGACTTCCTCTTCCTTACCGCCTCTGCTCCCCGATCTGGGTGCTTATCTCATGAATGGAAGCTCGCCATTCCCCACCCTGTGTGAGAAACACAAACTCTCAGGCCCCATGCATTGCCACAGAATCAGACACTCTGGGGTGGGTTCTCTAGGTGGGGCTGCCTCTGCTGCTGAAGGTTGAGCACCTCACCTCATCACTCTTACACCCTCCATGGCTGCCCGTGGTAGCAGGATAAAGCCTAGCTCCCCAGCCTAGCATGGAGGGTCCCTCTGATTCAGCCTCCGAACCCCCACAACCCACCCTCTACAACCCCCCACCCACACACCCTCCATTTCTTCCCACCTTCCTGAGCACCACTCTGCTCCCAAGTGTCATTTCCTTTCACATCTCCCGCCTGAACTGAGGCAACCTGGAAAAGCCTTTGATCCTGCAACACCCTCTGTCTCTGGGAAGTCCTCCTGACTCCCCCAGTTAGGGAGGGCCCCTGAATTGTATCCATAGCCTCTGTCCCTCTGGGACAGCACCAGTCACCCTGTGTGTCCTGCTGGGGTCTGCTCGTGCCTCCTCCGACTGGTCTGTTTTGGCTTCCTTAAAAGGCCTGGTCCAGGGGGTCTTGGTGAATACCCAGTTGAGAAGAACAAGGAGGTTTGGCTGTAGGGAATGGGATCTGCATCTGCTAAACTGAGCCCGGTTGGCTCAGATCTTGTTCGGGGACCAGGTCCTAGGCTGCCCCTACCACCCCAGCCCTAGCGGAAGCCCTAGTTGGACCCTTGCCCCTTGGTCTTTGACACCCCTCATGTGAGGGAGCCAGCCTTGAGCCCTGTGGCCCTGGAGTGCCCAGACTCTGGGTCAAGGTTGCAGTGTCCTTCACTCCAGGACCCCACTTGTGACCCTCACTATATGTCCTGCGCCCTCCAGGAGTGGCGACCACAGTCCGTCTGTGCTCTCTCACCTGTGGCCCGTTTTAAAGGACAGGAAAATGAGGTGGGGAAACAGGCCCCACTGCCAGGGAAGTCTGCTGAAGATCCACCGCCCATCGCTGACTTGGGGGAGTGAGCTCCCCCTCCCAGAGCTGTGGCACCTGCTCCTCACAAGCCTCTCTGAGCTCCCGGGGCCAGGCAGACCTGGTGGGCATTTTGGCGTTGGCCAGCTTCCTCCTTATCTCTGCTCCTGTGTCTTCTATTCACATGGTGTGTCTCACACAGCCACGCACTGCGGGTGCCCCGCAGCCAAGGTCAATCTTTCCCCTAATACATCGACCTTCTGGCTGCTCTGTGCCAGGTGCTGGGCACGAAGGATGCCCTCCTAGATCTGGATGCCCTCCCATTCCCCCAACATTCTGGGAGTTCTGTCTGGTCCTTCCTGCTCTTACTAGACTTCTGCCTCCCTGTTGTGATCTGGGTTGGGCCTGGGAGCCCCTCCTCCACACAAGATGGAGGCTTCCCTGCCTGGGGTCCTTGGAGTCCGGCCCTTCCCTGGGAGAATCGCAGATCCCAGGGGAGGCGACTCCTTGCACATCCTCCTCTTGGAAACAGGTTTCCCTCCCCTTCCCACCTGACCCTGGGCTCTTTTCCTCCCCATGGGGTCTGACTCTCTTCTGATATCTCCTCTCCTCTATGGTCATCCAGATGGCTGAGAGGGGCAGAGGGAATTCTTGGGCTCATCTCCTCTGGGATCTCAATAGTCACCTCTTGAGGCAGAGGGTTGGACCATATGACTTCTGTCATCCTTTCTGGTCTTGAAAATGAACTTTTGAGATGGAGAGTTTGGATTAGCTTGTCCAAATCACTTCAGGTATAAGTGACTGAGCTATTAGGTCAAGATGCACTGATAAATGAACAAACTGAAATATGGAAAAATGAATGCTTCTGTGGATTGATGGAAGGAAGGAAGGAAGGAAGAGTGGATGGATGGGTGGGTGGGTGGGTAAATAACTGGATATTTATTTACAGTTAGCCAAAGTCTCACCTTCACTAGGAAACCTTCCTGGACCCTCTGCCTGGGTCAGGGACTAGTAGAGTATAGCCCCTGGGATTTTTTTGTCTCAGGGGGTTGAGCACCAACTGGACAGAAATCTGGGTCATTTGCATCCTTGAAACTCAGGGAGAGGCCCACAGGGAAGTTCTGGACAATGAATTCTAGACATGTAAGTGACCCAGTCTGACAGGAGAGGGGCAGGAGGGGAAGCCTGACTGGTCGGCAGACCAGCAGTGTTTCTGCTTGGGCTGGGGATGGTGGGTTGAAGCGGAAGCATCTCAGCTAGGAGTAAATCCTGTCAGTCAGTCTTCTTGGCGCACATGCCCGTGCGTCCTTTGATTTACTCCCCCCGCAGATACTGTTGGTGCCCAGGTTATCCCCGCTCTCTGAAAGTAGAACGTTCCTATTTGGTATGATTTGGTAGGTTATCTTGGAGGCTCTGGAATGCTATTAGCATTGATTTATACGAAAAACTCATTTGAGCACTGAGAGAGAGAGATAAAGTAACTAGCCCAGGGTCACACAATGAGGGCTGGAGGTGGGCGCTCAAGTCCGAGGATGCTGCGCTGTGAGGATGCCGTGCCGTCTGAATACCAGCCAGGCTGGACCCGGGAATTCAGGGCAGTGTGGGGCCTAGGAGGCTTCGGAGCAGGGGCGAGGGGAGGTCTCAGAGTGTGGGAGGCTGTCACATACTCTCCATCACAGGCAACTTCAGGGCAGCCCAATCAACTCCTCCAGGGAAGAAGCTGCATCCTCCCCAGGCTTTGGTTCTGGGTTTCTCCTGCTCCCCCTTTCCGGCCTTCTCCCCTCTCCATGTAGAGGTTTCCACCTTCCTGCAGCTGGCAGCCCTCTAGCTCCAACTCTAGCCCATAGGGCCCTGGAGCAGGACAGCCTCCCCTGGCAGCATCCTACATAAATGGCCTCTCCCAGCACCCCTTCCTACCCCCACCCTCTGCCTAAGTGCTCACCCTGGCTACCCCTTCTGCCAGCCTTCAAAGCGGATGGTCCTCAGTTGGAATCCCAGCAACTCTCCTTACTCGCGGGGTGACCTCAGCCTGTGACTTCTCATTTCTGAGCCACAGTTTCCCCCAATAGTGCTGAAATGTGATAGCACAGCACCCTCATTGAGCAGAAAAAGTGATGGGTGAGCGACGTCACCTGGTTTGCAGGGGCCCTTCGGCTCCTCCACCCTTCCCGGGAACAGTGATGGACTCTCTTAGAACTGGTCTCCCCCAAATGGGCGTGTTTTTTTTTTTTTTGAGTCAGACAATGGTAAGTAATTAACTCGTCATAATTTCCTTTATTGCTATGGGTAACAGGAAGTTCAGAGCTAAACTTCATCTTAATCACAGTCTATATAGGTTACTATGTTGACAGGTTTCATTCCGATTCAGTCTAAGGAGTTTTAGTTAAGATTTCTATTGCATCCGTTCTTTCAAATGACATTCTAGTGGTGGAAAAGGAGGATACGCAAAAACTAAAACTTCAGGGGTTTTATAAATCAGGTGGTGACAAATATTAAGGAGAAAATTAATATAATAGCCTGAAGCAGGTAGAGGATGGGGAGATTTCCTTTTTATTCAGGTTGTCTGGAAAGACCTTACAAGGAAGGTGGGTGTGAGGGACTAAGTCACATGATGCTGGGAATGTTCCATTCAGGGGACCCCAAGGCTGGTAGGGCTAGAGTGGAGCGAGTGAGGGGCAGGAGTTGGAGAGGAGGGGAGGCACGAGCAGGGTCAGACAGAGAGCATGGGAGCCAACACAGGCTTGGGAGCAAGGGCGGGACGTGACCTGCCCTCTGCAGGGCTCTGAGCTGGGGAGTTGACCTTCAACTTCTCACTTGCTCCTTCTGGCAATTCTGTCATCTGGGCCTGGTTTTCTGGCCCATTTCAAAGGCAGCCAAGGCCCAGAGAGGGAAGGGACTGTCCGAGGTCACAAAACAGCGAGGTCTTTCCCTTTGTCCTGAATCTGCGGCAGGGTGGCGGCTGGGGACAAGGAGGGGGACCTGCCCTGAGACTGCTTATTTTTCCCCAGCCTCTTCTCTCAGCATCTGCCCATAAATCACTCTGACACGCTGATGAGGGGGGCACGGACAGTTTCAACATCACCTCCGTGGATGAGCAGTTCCCAGGCCCCTGAACTCCAGCTGAGCTTGTGGTTCTTGGCTCCAGACATTGGCTGCCCAGCCCAGGGCTCCGCACGCTGGGCCGCTGGGCTGAGAACACCAGGGGAGCCATGTCTGCCCTCGGCTGGGAAGGGGGCTCAGGAGAAAGGGGCGGACCCACAGGGCCACCGGGTCTGTCTACCAGATGAAGGGTTGGAAGCGCTTGAGCCCTGCTGCCCTAAGATCCTCTTAGGATCCCGCTCACCGGAAGGTATGGAGGCCACAAGCTCCAAGGAGGGCCTGGTCTCCCAGCTGGGGGCCTCCTTGCCCTTGGGTCACCTCCTCCCCACCAGGCTGAGAGCCCCTACTCACACCAGAGACATCTGGGATTGTTTTGGGGCTGGCCCTGGAGCAGAGGTATGTAGAGAGAGGGGAGACTCTCTTCAATCCTCACTGTCCTCTACCCCCAACCCCACCAGTGAGTTGGCAACACAGGAACCAGTCAAATACTTTTTACCCAAAAGTAGGTGGGGGGCTCTTGGGAGAAGGCCCTCTGGCTTCCCACGGCCCCCCTGGAGGAGAAGTGGTCCTCATCTGGACAAACCTTGGGGATTTAAAGCACTTGCCCTGGGTGCCCTGGGTGGAGCCCCCAGCTGTGCTGGGGCAGCAATGGGAATAAGGGTTCACACCCTCAAGGATCAACTGGTTTCCCACTTCCCAGCCTGCATTCAGGGGCTTGGCAGTGAGCTGCGCCAACCTTCTCATCACTCCTTCCCACCCCCCCCCCTTCCCCATTGCACCACCCCAAGCTTGGATGGGGGAAGCCACCATATCTTGGTTCAGGCCCATCCTACTGCCAGGCATACCTTTCCTTCCACAACCATTCGTCAGAGTCCATCCTCCTCTGCACTCTGGACCCACCCCTCCCCGCACCTGTCACTGGGTCACACTGGATGGTGGGAGGCAGCATGGGATAAGGGGGGTGGGAAATCATAGATTTGGGGACCTGACAACCACCGGGCTCTGCCAGCTACTAAACATTTACTAGGGGGCCCCCCTGGTGGCGCAACGGGTTAAGTGCAGCACTATGAAGCTATCCGCAGCCACTGCAGCACGAGTTCCATCCCCGGCCAGGGAGCTTCCCACATTGTACAGCAGACCTGTCCTGCCTCGCCCACTGCTCCCCTCAGCAGTGTATTTCAGTCAATCTGCCTTTTCTGCTCCCTGCTCTGTCTCTGGTGAATCCTCTCACCACCCCACACCTTTGGCCTACACCCCAGTTCTTGTATGCATAAATAAACAAATCTTTATTTTTTTGTTTGTTTTTGTTTTTTTTTTAAATATATATATTATTGTTATTTATATCTTTTACATTTTGTATTCCCCTTGGGTAATCAACCCACTACCAATTCACCCATGATCCATCTCTGGGGTCCCTTGTGTCCTTTTCTACTCCAAAATAAATAAATCTTTAAAAAAAAAAAAGACATTTACAGGGCAAGTGTCTAAGCCTCTCTGATCTTCAACTTGCTACTGGGACACCAGTTACTAACCCTGCATGCGGGGTTGTTAAAGGAACATGAAGAGTCAACAGGACTTACCATAGTTTTGCTGATCATTAATAATTCAGCTCTTCTCACTGGAGCATAGGCCCCCAAAGCCCAGCTGCTGCAGGCTTGGCTGAAGCTCCAGCCACCAGCAGCAGCAGCAGGGCAGGTCCTGCAAGGAAAAGTGCTCCCTGATGCTGTGGGGAGGATGGGAGCACCCACACTTCTCTCTTGCGTCCTCAAGAAGATGAGGCTAAGGTAGGGCCCTTGGCTCAATGACTGGCTGTGAGGTGGCACCAGATGGTGAAAGAAGCTTGTTGTCCAGAAGCCCTACCTGTTCCAAGTTTGTGGGGCCCTGACCCCCCACAGCAGTGGTGCCCTGGAGGGAGCTGCCTGAGCCCAGTTCAGGTCGGTGGGGAGACTGGCCTCACAGGTCTGTGGAGGAGTCCATCCAAGGGACTGAGCCTCCCTTGCTCAATCAGAGCTGTTGGGACACTGGGGGGAGCAGAGGGGAGGGGAGAGCAGGGCCTTGGGGCATGCTGGCAAGTCTGTTGGGGGCTGAGTAGAAGGGACTATTGGGGGATGGCAGGGGGTAGGCAGGAGGGCAGTGGAGGATTAGCTGAGGTGGGGGTTAGTGGGTGGCCAGCCTCACCACAGGCCTCCCCAGGGCCCCCAATGGACCCCACAGAGACTGCCAGTCAAGGTCTCTTACCTAATTATCAAATCGTTCCCAGATCCCCTCCTGTGGCCTGACCTCCTCCCAGCCTGAGTCTGTTAGGATGCATTAAGCCCAGCCTGGGGCGGGGTGGGGGGGCGACACTAGATTGCAGGGCTGCAGGGATCTGCCTGCATCCTCCCTCACCCCACTGTCCTGAGGAGCCAAGGGGCACCCTACCTCCCCCTAGCCACTTAGAGCCCCCCATACTCCAGTCCCCACAATCTCAAGTGGGGCAAATGTTGGCATAGGAGTCAGCCCTACTAGGGGGACCATGGCTGTCTTCCTTGGTTCCTGGTTTGTTCTTCTGTGGAATGAGGATTTCAACCCCGACCTCGCAGTCAACTGTGTTGACTCCCTGGGGGAGAGCTGGTGCTATCTCCCTGCACCCCAAACCAGACTCTTGGAGCTAGACCACACCCTTCTGCCCAACCCTGATACCAGGCTCCATTTGCTCTCAGCAAGTGCCCCAGTCTCCTGAGAGACTCAAACCCCCCTCACTACCACCTCCGTTCCCAAAGCTGCTGAGGAGGGTTTGCTCTCTGGTGGACCCCACACCAGGAGAGAGGGCACATCTGGGCACAGCCCTGCAGAGGTCCTGCTCACCTCTCAGGCCCAGGGGGACACAGACTCAACTGGGGCTTTCCAGGGTCAACCACGAGCTCCTACATGGCCACGCCCATCTGTGAGCCCCCATTTGGTGCTTCCCCAACTTCCCAGTGAGTGCCCACACACAGTCTCACATGAGTGCACACACATCCACACACACACAAACACACACACACAAGCATCTGCCCACATGCACACAGATGCACACATGTGCATACACACACACACAGGACCTGGGGAGGGGTGATGGGGAGCTGACATCTGCCCACCAGGTGCGCCCCAGCTGTTAATCAGGGCTTAGAAGGAGCTGCTGGCCCAGCAACCCCCTGGGGAGGCGAGGGCAGCCAAAGGTCACCTGAGGTTCCCACAGCCCCTCACGGTGGCCCCATGGAGCAAGCCAACAGCCTGTCAGCCTCTCAGCTGCCCTCTCCAATTTCCAGATGGGTAAATGGGACTCAGAGAGGGGCAGGGTCTTAGCTGGGGCCACACAGCAGTGGCAGATGGGGCAGGACTTCCTGACGAGCCCTCCTTGCCTTACTGGGGCCTCTTCCCTAGCCCAGCTGCACATGTCTGCCCCACCCCTACAATGGCCCACGGCTCCCTGCCTGAAAGGAAGAGGACCTGGGGGCCTCAGCTGCTGTCACAGAAAGGTACGGCTGCTCCTCTCTGTGGAGCAGCGATCTCCTCCACCAGAGCTGTCCCATGAGGGCAGGAGTGGCAACAAATGGGTGGGAGGGAGCTCCCAGACCCTGGGGGGTGTTCTAGAGCCTCCTGGGGAGTGAGGTGGGCGGGTTCAGCAACTGCAAGAATCCTAGGCAAGGCATTTCTCTGTTCCAAGATTCTGAGTGTTAATGAGCCGGAGTGACAGTTCCTCTGAGGTTTGAATTAAATGTATCCCTTTCCCCAAGCTACTTCCAGGATTGTCAGTCCCACAGAGCCTGAGCAAATGGAAGGGATCTCCAATCCCTGCTCAATCGGAGCAGGCAGGGACAGCCTCTCTAAGTCACAGCGGCTGCCGCTGTAAGTCAGGGCCACGACGGTGGCATGTGCGGCTCACGCGCGTTGTGGTGGGAATGCAGTGAAAGCCTCTAACACTCCATCGTGACTAGACCAGGCGCTGTGCACCTGATCCTGGCTTGGGGGGCGGGGGGTAGGGGCGGTTGGGGAAAGTGAAGAGGCTGAGGTGACAAGAGGGCTGGGTGTGAGCAAAGGAGTCATGCAAGGCCGAGGCCAGGGGTTTCCGGTGCCAGGCAGAGGCCCCAGGAACTGTGAGAGTGGACATGTGTTCCCCAGCAGGGCGCCAGGCGGGCACATCCATCATTGCTGGGGCCCGCCTGCCCAGGCTCCAGCCACTGGAGCTGGCAGCAGATCAAAGGGTGTTGAGGGGAAGCCGACACTGAGCCAGGCCCACTGACCTCACCGACCCTCACTGGCCTCCCAGGCCTCGGGAAAGTGGGGCTGAGAGGTGCCTGAGCGTGAGGCTGCAGGGAGGCAGATTCCAGTTCAGCAAAGAGCATCTACCGGGCAGCAGACTGGCCAGAGGTTTGCCTGCATCACTGAATTAGATACCCATTTTACAGATGAGACCACCGAGGCCCAGAGGTCTCCTTCTGCTCCCACCTTCAACCATAAAAGAAGGGTATATCCAGAAAACCCTAGTGGAAACATTGAGAAGGAGTGAGAGAAGTACTGGAAAGCGGAGCAGGGCAGGGACTCTGCAACACCACCATAATATATCTGACCTACTCTGTTGAGCTCCCCAGAACCGGGACTCCCCTCTCCTGGCTTGGCCTCCCAGATCTTAGCAACCACAGTGGACTTGGAGAGGTTCCTCCAGGCCTCTGTCTCCCCATCTGGAAAACGGGTGGGTTGCTTTCTTTGCTCTCCATGAGGTCTTCCAGCCTTGGCATGGGATGGGGAGGACTGGAGAGGGGTTCCAGAAAGGAAAGGAGGCCTCTTCAGCTCACATTTAACAAGCCGCCTGTTCAGTTGGAACTGATCAAAACCAGATTTGAGCTCAGCCGTGTCTCTGATTTGCACAGACTGGAGCCGCCAAGAATTCATCCCTCACTATTTCCAGTAAATAATTGGGCTCCCGTGTGGTTCCCAGGGCAGGCCGGACGTCTCACCTCCTCTCTCACAGTGAACTTGACCAGGGCAGGCCGGGTGGGAAGGAAAGCCCCAGCCAGGGGTGCTCCTACCACACCCCCAGGTGGGTGGGAGTGGGCTCAGCCCACCCCTCACGTGGTCACAGTGGGGAGGCCGCCAGCTGGACAGGGTGCAGCCAGCCTGGCCCTGTTCTTCCCTCGTTCACGCAGTCCACGAACCTTTCCTGAGCTCCCAAGAACTGTGCTGGGCGGACAGGAGGGCGCCCCCCCCCCCGCCCCCCGCTCCCCACCCCAGTAACCCCCATCCCCATCACAGCCCCCTTGTCCGGGAAAGATCCTCTTCTTTTGTTGTTCCTCCTGACTTGTAAAAGAAAAATGAAGAAATGCCAAACTGGGTTCACACAACGATGTGTTGGGCTGTGAGCCTCTTTCAGTTCTGTCGGTGGTCGCCTTGGAGGTGGCGCCAAACTGTGTGAGGCACCCACAAAAGCCCCAGGGGCCCTGCATAGTGGAGGCCATGTTTTTAAAACACAGGGATTCTGATTCAGCGAGGTGGGTGGGGTCTGGAATCTCCATTTTAACAAGTTTCCCAGAGGATTCTCCCTCCCCTGTTTGGGAGCTCAGACTATAATAGAATTGTCCTGGAGAAAAGATCCACCCTTACCTCTAAATTCTAACTTTGGAATTCTGTGGGCCTCCAAGGCACCCTTCTTGCTCCAGGAAAAAAAAGAAATAAAGTAACAGAGCTTATCAAGATGCGGTGGTGAGGGCATCCACTTGTTGCCATTTCACACCCCCTGAGTGTGGGGTTCTACCCCACCGAGGAAAGTTTGCAGCTGAAGGGGCCCTGGCCGGCGCGGAGAGACTGTGCTGACCAAGGGCAGCGTGACCAGGAGGGCTGAGCTCCTGCATGCCCCCTCCTCACAGGAACCTCCTGGGCTCCAGTGAGGCCTCCACCCTGCACTGATCCTCTGCAGGGAGGAAGGTGGGAGGGGCAGGTCTGTTGCAACTCAGCACAGCTGAGCCCCCGCTCTCATTTGCATTTAGATACAGGACTGAATTCATTTTGAATTTCAAATAGTTTAAAGGATGGCCTGAGGCTGACCTAAAGGGAGCGTTTGTTTTGAAAGTTTCAAAAAGCCTGTGAGGGGTTGGTGACTCCGTGCTCAGCCTGGGCTCAGCATTTGAGCTCAGGTGCTGAGTTATCACTTTTGATCCTCAGCTTGAGTTGGTTCAAACCAAGGTCTAATAAATCCTAGATGGTTCTCTGGGCCTCTCACAGCATTCCCTGCCTAACTTAGTGGGGGGCAATGTGGAGGGGGTCTGAGAGAGGGTGTGTGGCCAACCGGCTCCACCCTCCTGGACCTGGGCTCTGACTAGGGGCTCCATTTCCTCAGGACCCTGCTTATCTGTCCTCTCCTTGGGTCTAAGAATCCCAGTTTGGGGGAGGTATCCCCAGGGAATGGGCCACACATTTTGTTGACACCCTGGGAAAGGAATTTGAATGAACCTGTCTTTCACTCCCCTCACCAACTGGACTATTTTCGGCTCCACCCTTCTCCTTTCCCAAGGTACCTTCTCTGATGAGCGGTCAGCCTGGCTGTGAAAGGTTACTCTAGCCCTTTCCTGCTCAATCCCCTTGCCTGGCTACCCCGGGAGCAGCCCCCCATCCCCAAAGCTGTGATGGAGGAGGAAGAAGAAGGGACTTCAGCCTCTGCTTCCCACCTCAGGTGGATGGAGCTCCAGGAGATGAGTTTGCAATTGGGGGGGACCTTAAAAATGGAGGGGGCTGCTCATCAAGCATTGCCTCAGTGTCACTGGTTCCCTTACAAGCCCTTCCTTGGGCTCTGGGAACCTGAAAGGAATCCCACCAGGTAAGACCCACAGGGGAACATCCCTGGCTCTCCTGGATCCCAGATGGGGGCACCACCTGGTTAAAGACTGGGTTAGATGCTTCTCTATATCTCAGAACCCAACCCACACAAGGAAAATTCTGGAAAATGTGAGCCAGACTCTGGCCTCCCCCCAAACTTACCACATCTACCACAAGATTGACCAGGAGAGAAAATGTGAGGTGCAGGGAGCATTCCTGAACGGGTCCCTGCTGAAGATGGCACTGGGGACAGGGCTCAGTGCCTAGGGGTGCTGGAACCACACATGAGCTGACCTACTGTGCCCCAGCACCCTTTGCCCTGAGTGCCCTCCTCTCTGGGGGAGCCCCTCCCTGCTCCAGGAAGCCTGCACTATCTGTTCAGGCTACCGGCATCTCTTGGAACCCCAAGACCTCGGAGCAGCTCCCCTAGAGGGGAGAGGTGACAGCCATCCAGACCTTTGGCACAGGGCTAGCAGCAGAGGTTGCCTGGGGGCCGCTCAGCTTCCAAAGGGCCAGAGGCCTCCCCGCTTCCCTCTCACACCTGAAACAACAGGCGCGCGTCTGTGTTTCCAGTCTGTGACTTTTACTCCCTTGTTACCTCCCTAGTTTGACAGATTAATACTTGGGGAAGCCCCCAGGGATAATTGGAGGAGAGGCACTGCCCAGGCTCCCTGCCAGCTCCCCAACCAAGGGGCTTTGGCTGCAGAGGAGCAGCCCTGTTCCTGCCTCATCTACATCCCAGACCTGCAGATGGATGGCAGACAAGGGCCTCTTGTCCCTGCCACCTCCCGTCCTTCCCAAGTTCAGCCAGAGGAAGTCACTTTCATGCAAGTAATTGGCCCCTGAGTGCCTGTTGAATGCAGTTCTGGGCCACCCAAGGAGAGAGGCTGGGCACCAGCTTGGGTACACCTGGCCTATGCTCCCCCAATCAGGAAGGAGTGACCCCTGCTGCCTGACCTGGCATCTGTGATGCCTGATCCTGGGGGCCCTGCGCCTGATGTCCTCTGACTGCAGCCACCCCTAGCTCCTCATTCCCTAGGAAGGGGTCAGCAAGGGGGTGTTGATGGACACAGCATGAAGGACACTGCCACGCCTGGGGTTTGGGCCTGTGTTTGGGTTAAGGACAAGGATGAACCTGGCTGTGGTGGTTCCCAGGTGGCCCTACTGCCTCCAGCCAGCGCAGCCACTCCCTTGACAGGGCAGGCCTGGGCCCCTCTCCTTCCTGGTCTCCCAGGGTTAGGCTCTGTGCACAGGTGCACAGGTGGCTCCCTGTGAATGTTCAGACCCTCCCAGCGCACACTGCAGCCTGCTGAATCATGCCCAGAATCCATCCTGCAGCTATTCAATTCTCATCCAAGAAAGAGTTCTAGGCGCTTCTCACTGCCAATCTTCAAGGACCTCTCAGAGAAAGAGCTGGAGTCAGAAGAACTGACTTTGTAACCCTGAACCAGCCCCAACTGCTGTGTGACCTTGGGCCAGTCACACTCCCTCTCTAGGCCTTCACTGAAAAGTCATGCCCGGATTCTGGGCCTGTTATGATCTCATTTTTCACTCCTCTCACTTCCACACCCCACCTGCTGGCCTTCACACAGTGCAGGGCCTCACACTCTATTTTCACAGAGGGAAAGAGAGCTTTGGTACATGTCCCCTGAGGGACCTTGCTCCAGAGGCTCATAGCAGCAGCCCTACGAGGCCTATGAAGAGGAACCATGGCCCAGATGGTCAATGACTGACCATAGCAATTAAAACAGCCAGCATCGATTCCTTGCTCTCCTCCTGCCATTGACAGAGCTAAATGCTTTGCATGTGTATTTTTTATCTCATTTGTGTAAATGTTTCCCCCCTTGCCACCATCTCTCATACACCTTTGACTCTTTCTCCCCTGCCCTTAAAGTCTGAAACCTCACTTCACTCATTAACGGGTGTTTGTATAAGTATTTTGCTTTGTTGATTCCCCTGCATTCCTTGTTTTACTCTTTACATAAAACCAATATTGGTCTTTGTCCTCTGACAGGCTTTACTACACACAATCCTCTCGAGCTCCTTCCACCTTGCTTAAATGGTAATACTTAGTCTTTCCACAGGGCTGAATAGTGTTCCGCTGAGTGGCTAGACCACATCTTCAAGGTCCGGTCCTTTAGGGGGGCACTTAGGGTGCCTTCATGTGCTATAATAGTTACTATAGACAATGTTGCAGTCAACATTGCAAAACACATAGTTTTTTGAGTTAATTTCATTTTTGGGTAAGTACCCACGATGGAATTGTTGGGGTCATATAGTGTTTCTATTGATATTTTTAGTTTTTTAGGGTAAGTTCAGAACGATTTCCAAAATGACTGCACCCGTGTATATTGCCACCAACAATGAATTAGGGGTCCTCTTTCTCCTCGTCCTCTCCAACACTTGTTGAGGGTCTTATGTGCTATTCTCATGGGGGTGAGACGCTCTCATTGTGGTTTTGACCTACGTCTAAACATTTCCCCAAATATCTATTAGGTTCTGGATATTCTTGCTGGTGAATTATCTGTACACCTCTGCTGCCCATTTATTAATTGGGATGCTTGGTGGGGTGTTTTTGTTGTTGTTGTTAAATTGAATATGTATTGAATATTAAGCCCTGTTGGTTGTGTAATGTGTAAATAGTCTCCCTCCCCCCTTCAGTAGGATGCCTTTTTAAATCTACTTCTATTTTATTTCACTGTGTAAAAGCTATTTAATTTGGGCCTCCCTGGTGGAGCAGCAGTTAAGCGCTGTGCTGCTCTGTGGAGCTGTCGGCAGCAGCAACATGAGTTTGATGCTCGGCCAGGGAGATTCCCACATGGCGCAGCAGACCTCTCCTGCCTCGCCCACTGCTCCCCTCAGCAGCGTATTTCCGTTGATCTGCCTGTTCTGCTCCCCACTCTTTCTCTGGTGAATCCTCTCATCGCCTCATGCCTCTGGCCTGTACCCCAGCTTATATGCATAAATAAATAAATCTTTTTTTAAACAAGTAAAAGCTATTTAATTTGAGGTAATCCCAGTGGTTTATTTTTGTACTTATTTCCCTTGCTCATTGGGGTCAAATTCCTAAAGACTTTTCTATTATTGACATCATGAAACATTTCACCAATGTTTCTTCTAAGCATTTGATTGTTATGGGTCATATAGTTAGGTCTTTAATCCATTTGCAGCTTATTTTTGTGGATGGAGTTAGAGAGTGAGTCAATGTCATTCTTTCACGTGTCCGGTTTCCCCAGCATCGTCTGTTAGAGACTCTCCGTTCACCATCGTCTGGTGATGGTCCTTTGTCATAAACTAAATATTGATATGTGTGTGGATTTATTTCCTGGATTTTGATTCTGGTTCCATTGTTCCCTGTGTCTATCTTTATTCCAGTACCAGATTGTTTTAACTACTGTTGATTTATAGGATAAGGTCAGGCAATGTGATGCTTCCACTTCTCTCCTCTTTTCTCAGGATTGCTGTAGTTACTTGGGGTCTTTGAGCTTCTATTAAAGGACATAGAACAACACATAAAGAGATGGGAAAGTGGGCCTCCCCGGTGGCGCAGCGGTTGAGCGCTGCGCTGTGGAGCTGTCGGCAGTGGTGACCGAGTTCGACGCCCAGCCGGGGAAATTCCCACATGGTGCGGCAGACCCCTCCTGCCTTGCCCGCTGCTCCCCTCAGCAGTGTGTTTCTGATCTGCCTGTTCTGCTCCCCGCTCCGTCTCTGGTGAACCCTCTCGCTGCCCCACACCTCTGGCCTGTACCCCAGCTTGTATGTATAAATAAAAAATAAATCTTTAAAAAAAAAAGATATCCCATATTCATGGTTGGGGAGACCAAGCAGAGTCAAAAAGACTACTCTACCAAGAGTGACATATAGATTTAAAGAAATTTCCAATAAAATGCTAACCATAAAAGACCCCAAATAACTAGATCAATCCTGAGAACAGGCTGGTTCCCTCCTTTAACTCACTAGGACTAATGGAGATGTTCAGGTAATGGACATGTTGAGGCACTGAGGGGCAGAAAGGGACCAACACCCCACCTGCATCATGAGCATGACGCGTCCCCCTCTTGGAGGCTCAGGAAGAGGCATACTCTATCTCACCCCCAAAATGCAGGATGCATGCTCACAACATGCACACCTCCTGTGCAAACCTGGCTTCTACTGGGGAGGAGAGCGCTGCATTTGGGACAGAGTTCTGGCCACACAGCCCAGTGAACTTGGCCTGGGAATGGAGGACCGACCTGACCGAGACAGAGATGGAGAGACAGACTCCAGCTCCTGCTTGGTCCAGCCTGATGACTTGGGCCACTTTCCCTGTCACAGCCTCACTTTCCATGTGTAAAGCGGGGACATCAACCCTTTCTTGGTGGGAGAGTTAGGTGAGGGTTGATGAGATCACATATTGAGGGCATCCTCCATAATCTTTTTTTTAAAAAAGATTTATTTATTTATACATGCAAGCTGGGGTACAGGCCAGAGGCGTGGGGTGGTGAGAGGGTTCACCAGAGACAGAGTGGGGAGCAGAACAGGCAGATCGGAAATACACTGCCGAGGGGAGCAGCAGGCGAGGCAGGAGAGGTCTGCTGCACCATGTGGGATTCTCCCCAGCTGTGTGTCGAACTCGCATCACGCGCTGCCAGACATCTCCACAGTGCAGCGCTCAACCGCTGCGCCACCAGGGAGGCCCCCTCCATAATCTTAAGGCCCTTTATCTCAGTTCGGGGCTGAAGCCTCCCCACTGCCTCCTAGCCTTCTTGGCAGTTAGCTATCCATCTGTTTCGTGGGGAGACTGCACTGAAGGATCCAGAAGATTGCCTCTTGTTCTTACAGGTAGGTCACTAGTTACCTCTCCAGCTGGGAAGAGACACCCTGCAGGATTTTGGAGGAGGGTCTAGAGAACGTTAGAGGTTTAGCTGAGCCCCCAGAAGTGAGATTCTGGGGTCCCCTGAGAGCTTTCAAAGTCCAGCAGAGCCCCCAACATCTGGAGCAGCCTGGACCAGGGCCAGACCTGCCATGCTGGAGATGAAAACAGCCTTGGGGTCTAGGGTGGGGGTGGGCAGGGTAAGGCCTGTCACCCACCGGGTGCCGGGATGAGCCAGTCCAAATAAATCACTAACACAGGGATGGAGAATTCCTTGAACAGGCGCCCAGGATTACGGATGACAGAGAAGGTGGGGGAGGGAGGCTTTGGGGCAACAGTGCTATGACCCCTCCCTCTCAGGCACTTCGGCCCTTCCCCCTCCTACATTAGGGGCTGTGACTGTGGCCCACTGGGTGTGGGTGGGGATGGGCTCAGTTGGGGGCTTGTAGTGCCAGGCCCAGCCCCTTGATCCATGCGTGAGAAGCTTGAAAAACCCTGAGACCATCCTAGGGGAGGGAGGTGTTGAAAGCAGCATCCTGCTCCAGGGCGGAGCCAAGGCCAGAGATAATATCTTGAGCACTGCGGCTGGCTAACCAGCCCCACCCCCACCCTCACCCCCACCCCCAGCGCTCCGGACTTGGACTTGGGCCTGGGCCTGAGCCTAGCTGTTGGGCAGGGGGGTTGCTGCTCCCACCCTGGGAATTAACCAGGCCCCTGTCCAAGCTGAGACTTCTGAGGCTGCCCAGGGCAGGGTCAGAGGTCAGCCTGGGCAGGAGGAGGCTGAGGTCTGTAACTGGTCAAGTCATCCTGGGGTTCCTGCCCACCCCTCTCTGGACCTGTTTCCACATTTGGAAGGTGGAGTGGGGTATTCCCCAGGTCACCTCTGAGGGATTGGAAGTGCTTACTGGGCCAGGGCACCAAGCTGGCTCAGCTGCAGCTCCTGAGGCAGGGATGGCGGCTGTGGACCGGGTGGGTGGATGAGTGACTGTTCAAGAAACAGCTGAAGGCCCATAAATCCCACTGTCCAAGCATGGCTAGAGGCTCAGTCCAGAGAAGTGTTTTTTCCTGTTCAGTAAGGAAACCTCACACTTCACAGTTTACAAAGGGCTTCTGCATTCTCTCCCTTGACCCTGGGAGGAAGATACAGAGAGAGCCTAATGGCCCCTGTGGCAGATGAGGAAAATAAGAAAGGCCCCCCTGGGCTTGGCACCTGGCCGTCTCCCCCAGGAGTCCATGAAGCCCAGAACAGCTGACAGGGCAGGAAATGCCACACTACTCAGCAAACGACAACCCCAGGTCCAAGCTGGCCAACTCAGGGGATTAAAGGCCCAGTCAAGGCCAGAACTCAGGTGTCCAGCTCCCAGCCTGGCCTGCCCACGCCCAGCTCAAGCCAGCTGTGTGTCTGCTGTGGAGACATGGCACAGCCATTTTCCTGAGCACTGCCTCCTGTCAGGAAGGCCCTGCTCACAACCATTCCATGCTGGGGATCGTCCCAACATCTGAAGCCCCTCACGCCTGGGCCGCGCCAGCCTCTGCGGTGTGCTGGTCTACCGCGCCTGCAGTGCTGAGACATGCCAGGCGGTGGACAGGGGCCTTCCCCACATATCAGAAACCTCAACACCAGCACCCAGAGCTACTCCAGACTTCAGCCCCCTGGGGACCTCCCCACAAAACACGTCTGCCAGAAGCCTGAAAATGCTGCACTGAAGGCCGACAGCCCATTTCACCAACTCATGTGCTGATCCCTGCCAGGCCCCTTGAGGAATGGAGAGAGGTTGGGCTTTAGCTTGGGGTTGGGTGGACTGTTACTACTTGGGTAAACTTGTCCCACTCATCAGCCTTCTCTGATCCTTGGTTTCTTCAAATGGGATGATGATTCCTACCTCAGGGGATGCATGGTATTGTAAGACTCGGAGGAAAGGAGAGATGTGAATGTACTTCACAAACTGTGAAGTGTCATTCAAAGTACAAGGAAATGTGAGGGAAGATCCGAAGTGGGACTTCCCAGGGCACGCCCAAGTGCAGGGCATCCCTGTGCAAAGGCCTAGAGGTGGACACCTCCTCGTGGGTACTGCCTCCGCACTGACAGGGCCCACCACAGGCTCCTGTTCTGAGGGCGTGGAAGCCTCTGTAGGGCCGGCCGATGAGCACGTTCTCAGGGGACCACAGTCCTGGCTGGAGGGCTCCTTCTCTTAGAGTGGGGATAGAGCTTATCTTGTGACCTTCTAAGTAACACCATTGAACCTCTTAGACAACAAGCACAGTGAAGGGAGTGCCAGCGGCAAACCAGGTCATTGTGTCACCAGCTGGGTCAGCACTTGGGGACCCTATAAGCACTCACTCCTCCTCAGGCCTAGGAGCTCAAAGTACCACCCAGCACTCCCAGGCCGCTCCTCAGTCTCCAACATTGAGCAGCCTGACAAGGTCCAGGCAGGTGGCCAGGGAAGTGCCTAGAAGTACAGGGAGGCAGGACAGGCAGGGAGGGCTGTCCAGAGAAGAACCAGAAGTGGTGCTGAAAGGGGTTGGAGGAGGCTGGTCTGGAAGAACATGAGAGAACGATAATGGAAACCAGAGACCCACGGGAGGGCTGCCCTGGGCTCCCTGGCCTTCTCACCCTTCAAGGTTCAGTTGGGGAGACTGAGGGCTGGCCCGGAGCCCAGCTCATCTCGGCTCCCTGGCTGCTGCCTCTGCTCCCTGCCCACTGGGTAGTCCCCAAGGCAGGGTGGTGAATGGGAAGTTGGTACAGGGATGTTGTGGGGCTTTGGGGCAAGGCTGAATGGCTAATTCTTCAGAAGAGTTTGTGGAGCTAATAAAGTCAACATGATTGCTTAACCTACAGAGGAGGTCCAGGAGTCACTGAGAATGAAGCCGGGCAAAGGAGTCCAGTGTCCGCTGTCAGTCAGAGGGCAGAGAGGCCCTGCTGTGTGTCTGTGCCTTCACGACACTTGTTTTATTTGCTCTCACAGGAGCCCTGAGAAGAAACAAGTATGTCCCGATTTAAGATGGATGACATCTAAATTCACAGATATCAAGTCACTTGGCCAAAGTCACACAGCCAAAAAAAGGAAAGAACAGGAACTTGAAGTCGGTTCCCCTCCACTGCTCTCCCCCCTCTCACCCACACTGCCCACCTCCAACTCACACCCCGTGGTCCAGGAAAGAATTTCACAGGAGAATGGGGCTCTGCCCTGGCATCCCCGCTGGCCTGCAGGGGATGTGCTGGCATCAGGAGTGTGAGTATCGCCCAGCCCTTAGACCCTCAGTTCTCAGGTGGGTGCCAGGATTTCCTTGAAGACCAACAAAGCTCTCTCCCCATAGGCACCCATGGGGCCTATTGATCCTGAGGCCTGTCATCTCTGCTGTCCTTAGAGCTCACCCTTTGGCTCCCTGTCTTTGCTCTCCCCCTGAAAGCCTACTACCCTACAGCTCCTCAGGAAACAGTGGGAGCAATGTAGCTTCCAGTGATCACTGAGGACTTGAGACCCAATTCTCTGGATCCCTGCGACCTCCTCCCACCCATAATTTTTGTTCCATCCCTTTTCACTAAACCAGAACAAATCCAACCTCTCTTTCACATTTGGAAAATCCTTACTCCTATGTATCCTTCTGGGCCTAGTCACACATTGAGGTTTTCCCTGGCCCCATCTCACCTCCAAAGTCCCGGAGGTTTCCCAGAGAGCAGTACAATTATCCACATACATGTCCCTAGAAGGGGACAGGGTCAGGTGTTCTGAGTGCCCCACAGACCAAGCAGCAGAGGGACCTCACTGAGGCTGGAGAGGCCAGGGAAGGTAAAGTTGAGAAGGGGATGGAAGAGAGGGGAGGGGTAAGGAGGAAGCATAGGGAGAGTAGGGTGAGGACAGGAGGGGAGGGAGGGTAGCAGGTGGAGAAGGAATAGCAGGGAGGGGAGAGCAGGGGAGGGAAGCTGCCCATGTGGCAAGTGTGTACTCCAGGCCACAACCCCAGTTTGCATCCTCCCAGGATTGCCCCATCAGCCCCTGGGGCAGACACCTATTTTCTGCATCTGCCTCACCACAGCGCCAGGCTTGGACCTGACTGCTCAGCAGCATCTTGTGCTGCTGGCTATGCCTTTGTTCTTAAAACACCCTTTCCTCTGAACTCCCCAGTTCCCACCCCATTTTGGCCCTTGGTCTCCCATGAGAGCATCTTTCCTTTGCATCTCCCACCTCGAAATAAACCCAGAGCTCAGTTTGGAACCCACTTCTCCCACTCTGTAGTCTGACTCCTGCCACTGACCTCTTAGCTGCACATCCAGCAGCAAAGTTTGACAGGCTCTCAAATGGGCAAGTCTAAAGCTGAGGTCAGTGTTTCTGCAGATAAACCTGCCTCTCCTCTTTGCATTATGGTTCCTAGCCTGCCTCTATTCCAGTCTGAGTTACTCTTCTCCCTGCTATCCCTCAGCAACCACTGTGCTTAAAAAAAAAAAAAAAAACCCCACCTCACTGAGGAATAATTACATACAATAAACTGTACTCATTTAAAATAAACTATACTCATTTCATAATTTTTATACAGGCACACCTCAGAGATATTATGGGTTCGGTTCTAGACCGCTGCAATAAAGCTATTATCACAAAAAAGCATGTGACACAATTTTTTTGGTTTTCCAGGGAATAAAAAAGTTATGTTTCCACTATACTGGCGTCTAGTGAGTATACAATCGCATGTCTACAGAAGCAATGCAAGAACCTTAACTAAACATGACATAAAGGCATGAGTGAGCACACTCTGGGAAAAATGGTGCCAACACACTCATTCAAGGCAGGTGGCCACAAAGCTTCAATTTGCAAAAAACAGTGTCTGTGAAACTCAAGGAACGAGGTATGCCTGTGATTCTCAACCTAAGAGATTTTTATTGTTATTATGGCTGTTCTTCCTTTTGCCTGGTACTATCATCATTCTCAAGCCTGTTTTCCTGGATACTCATGTGGCCACTCCAGCTGTCTCATGCTTGCCATTTGCACGCACTCCCTTAATCCAGCCTTTTCCTTCCAGTCCGTGTCTTTGCAAGTAGGTATGTCTGTTTTTGACATCATAGAATTTCTTCTTGCTTTTTTTTTTATACCCACTCAGACAATCCCATTGCATTTATTGACATGGTTTTAAAACTGCCACTTGCAATTTATCTGATCTGGGTTTTGTTCTTTTGTTTTTCTTTTTCTTCTATTTAACCTTTAAATGATTTTAAAAAGTATTTTGTCCGTGTTTTATCACTGTTATCAACAGGAAGGCTCACACAATCACTTCATGCCACCACCATACAGACCAGTTCTCCCACTGCCTTCTTTTCAAAACACTAGAAAGTCGTCACTCTTGATGCTTAAGATCCTTCAAAGATTTCCCACTCACTTAAGATAAAGAACAAAATCCCTAGTAAGAACTACAACACTTTTAGTATAGACTCTTTTAAGATTAGAAACTCCTGCAGCCTCCCTCAAGCAGAAAACTTGTCTTTATTGACAATATTGCCTAAACAAATCTGTCCCACCAACAGATTTCTTCCTTCTCCCCTCCCCTCCTGGGGCCCAGCACTCACTGAAGCCAGAAAACAGAGGGGGCGCTTGGGAATGTGGCCAAGGTGAAATGAGAAAGACACCTTGCTTGGCACAGCGATGCAAGGAGGGGCCCTATCTGGGAAAGTGGTGTGGCTGTCCAGTGGGAGCTCTGCAGCCCAGGCCCTCTGGACCCAAGGGGAAGGATCCCAGGAGTTAGTGGAATTAAGGGAAATGGGTGGGGGGGAAAGGGGGTGTGAGCCCACAGTCAGGGCTAAGCCCAGAGCTTACTCAAAGATCTAGAGCAAAGGCCAAGGTTGGAGGGGGGTGAGCGATCCCCTGTTTCTTTCTCAGGGATGGCCAGGTGTGACCCAGCTCTAAGGTGAAGACTGCTCATATCTCCTCTGGATCCTGTCTGTTCTGTTGGGAGCGGGGCAGGGGCACTGAACAACTGCAAGGAAAAACTGTCGCGCGTATGGAGTTTTCCACCCCCACCCCCATTTTTTACTCTCAAGAACATTTTTTCAACAAAAAACTAAATATAAACCAATGTTTATAGCTCTCCTACAGCCATAAAACCAAAACAAGTTTGCAAATTAAAACCACACAGATTTACAAAGTCAATTAAATTCATATTAGCAATATTAATCTAATGTGATGGCTGATATTTTGTTGAAATGCAATCCCCTCCAACACGTGATCCGGCACCACCCACAGCCCTGCGCCCCACACACCAGCAGTGACTCACTTCTCCCGCCACTTCTCTCTCCCTCTGAACTGCTGGAATTCCTTTGTTTAGCCCACAGGCCCTGACATCATGTGGGCTTCACTCAGCAGGAATGCGTCCTGATGTGTCCAGTTGGCCCCTTTCAGTCCCCGCTCGCTCGCTGAGCTGCAGCACTAAGCTAGGTGTTTTTCATTCCTTCTACCTCTTCCCTTGCCCCACCGTTTACTGTCCCTGGGGCAGAGCCGATCCAGACAATAAGGGGAATTGAAGTGCTGGATGTATCCAAAGCCAGGCTTTCATTGCAAGGCCAGGCTGTGTTGAGCAAGAGAAGAACTTGTGAGTTCTGACCAGACAGAGCTGGGAACCTGGAGGATGTTGGGTGTATAGCCAGAAGAGAAAAAAAGAAAAAAAGGAAAGGGGGGAAAAAAGAAAAGTCACGGAGGAGAGAGGAATGCAGGTCAGTGATGATGGATGATGCAGGGGTGATTTCCACCTCGGAGAAAGGAGAAGTGAAACTTTAAAGAGCTTCACGGATTGCTGTTTGGAAGGGGCAAAGCTAGACCCCAAAGTCAAAAGACTGGTGAGGCCTGAGAGGATCTTTCCTCCCCAGTCTGTCCCTATCTGGGTCCTAAGCAGGAGCTAAGTTTGGTACAGACAAGGGACTGAACTGCCTAGGGTCTGCCAGCAAGATGCTGGCCCGCCTTCGCAGGAGCACCATGCTCCTAGGCTGCTCAGCCCACCTGGTGGCACCAGGGAGAAGTCCCAGAGGCCCAGAGGGCAGCCTCGCAGGGCAGCGAGGGAAAGTGGGCCCGATGGCCTAGTCCACAGGGAGCTGACCTTGTCTGGGCCTATGGCAGAATGACACAGGGAAGGAGGACCTGGGGCCAGAACTACGGAAGGACCTGGGCAGTGGAGGCTGGTGCCAGACTCCACGGGAGCCACACCCCGGGCAGGTCAGAGAGAGTTGTCTCTTGTCAGGGAGATGCCCCATACCTGGTGCAGAGTGGCTGGAGGTTAGGGTCAGGGAGGAAGTGGGAATTTGAAGCTCACTCAAATTTTTCAAACAAAAACGACTGAGTTGCTTTGCGGTAGCAGGATCAAGAGTTCTCTATCACCAGCTGAAAAGGGCGTCCATGAACTTGGCTGAGGGCAGTTCTGGGGACATTCACTACTTCTCTGCGTGCTGGGCTCTGCTATCTGCGGCAGCACTGCTCATGCAGCAGGGGGACAATATGCAAAAATCAAGGCCAGCCCTGGAGCTCAGTTCTAAGGGGCCAGAGGGGACAGGATGTACCTTTACTGTTAAAAAAATGAACACACAAACAACACTAAAATACAAAATAAAATCAGACAGAAACATCCTCGATGGGGGAGGGGTGATGCCTGTGGACTGGCTGGTCACCTCTGCAGCCTGATAAGCCCCCTGGCCTACGGTCACCTTTGAGTCCTTTACGTGTGCCAATGCTCCTTTTTACTCCACGGCTTTGCACATGCTGTTCCCCTGGCTGAGGATGGACTCTCTGGCTCCCAATTTACTTAAATTTCACTTCTTCAAGAGTCTTTCTTGAGATCACAAGGCAAAGTGACCCCCTCAGGTCGGGTTCTCAAGGCCGCCTGTGGTTTGATTTGTTCAGTCAATGTTAGACAAACAGGGGGCGCCCTATTCAATGCTAAAGAGATGAATGAATGCCGGTGGGTGCCCCAAGTATCGCAGACAAATGACTCCCAGGCTCTAGCTTCAAGTCCGAGCTCTCACGTTTTAGATCTGTGAACTTGGCTGACACTGACATCTCTGGCCTCCACTGCTTCGTCTGTAAAATGGGTACTCAGCACGCTGCCACTGATCTAACAAACGTTCCCGAGCAGTAGCTGTGCCTATTGACAGTGCCTGCCCTCTGGGAGCTCAAAGCTCTCCACAGGTGACAGATGGGGGATATATACTTAGAGAAGAAACAGAAATACTGCAGTGGGAGCTCACGAGGGTGGTGGAGGACCCCCTGGGAGGGAGGGTCAGGTGTGGGTTACGAGGCCACAATCACCCTTCACTCGTCACCCCACCGTCTATACTCATCTATACCCCACCACACACCACACCCAGCCCAAACATATGTACATATTTCTCTGTATCTCTAACAGATGAGGGCTTAAAATAATATGCTACATTTTACTATTACTGTTATATCACACAAACATATAAATCCTGGTAGGATGTTCAGATGGCAAGGGCAGGGGGAACAGGCTACATAGGGCCTTGATAAGACTTAGGGTGCAGAAGAAGCCCTGGGGAGCTATCCAGACCCAGTTGGTCCCAGTGTGGCCTCAGGATCTGCATGACCTTGGCAGGTCACCCTGCCTTGGGGACCTGCTGCGGGCTCCCTGGTCAAGTGGTGATGGTAACCCGTCACCCACCTCTTCCCAGGGCTGTCCTCAGCATTCAGAGTTTTCAAGTAAGGGGCCAGATCAGGACAGGAAAACACCACCCAGGTTTAAGGGGGTCATGCGTCCTGGGAGAGGGAAGGTAAGTGCCTTGTTCAGAGCTCAGAGCTCTTTTGCTTTCCCAGCTGGCGGGAGCTCAGGTGTCTATGGAGAACCTCTGACAATCCTTCAAATACGTAGCTTTTTTTACTGTTAACAAACCCCAGCTTCACAGTCCGCAGCTGACCCTCAACAGCTCTGACTGCAAGGGTCACATGTTATTCCTGGTGCCAACTCAGGGCATCCTGGGCCTTCACAGAGCTCCTGGGACCATGAGTCAGACACATGTGTGAGTTACAAAGTCCTTGGATCTATGTTCTGCCTCATCGACCCCAAGCCCCCCAGTTCCATAAGCACCAACTGTGTCCCCTGAAGAGCTTAGACAGAGGTGGGTGCAGAGCAAAGGGACTGGCAGGTTTCTGGGAAAAGAGGGCCTGGTCCCAAGATCAGGGGGCCCTCGGGGCCCCATTAGCATGAGAGAAAGGTCACCATGGACATGGAAGGCAGTTTGGGTCACAGTGACCAAGGAGCTCAAGACTCTGACTCAAAGAGCAAGAAATTTGTGAAAACACACGGCAATGCTGGTTTCTTTGAGGAATAGGTATTCCTTATGGAGAATTAAAAAAAAGTTTTTGCAAATGAATTTTTGTGAGAGCAAGTTGATTCCCTAAAGCACCAAAATTTGTCTTAACCATTTTGAAAAATAAGCTCCTTTAAAATCTCGTGCACTTTTGGGTCAACGGGTTAAGCGCAGAACTATGAAGCTCTCCAGAGCCACTGCAGCACAAGTTCGATACCCAGCCAGGGGGATTCCCACATGGCACAGCAGACCTCTCCTGCCTTGCCCACTGCTCCTCTCAGCGGTGTACTTCAGTTGATCTGCCTGTTCTGCTCCCCACTCTGTCTCTGGTGAATCCTCTCACCACTCCACACCTCTGGCCTGTACCCCAGCTTGTATGCATAAATAAATAAATCATTAAAAAAAAATTCGTGCACTTTCCTGTCAATCTAAAATGAATTTATCATTTTCCTGGTGACTGAGGGCTATCTTTAGGAGGTCACGTTCAACTTAACTCTTTTAAAATCAACTCTTTTTATTACTTTTATTTTTGTTATACATTTCACAAGCCCCATGTTAAGGCTCTGGAGTAGATGCATGAGAGGAGCGCAGTGCTACATACATGTGACAGCCTGAGCAGATGCGGGCTGTGTCAGCTGGTGCAGCCCCAGCTCCCACATCACAGGCAGGGTGACGGGCGAGGGTCCTCTCCTTTCCTGCCATACTTGGGACCCCAAGGCAAAGTGAGACAGGTTTTAGAGAACAAATGGCAATTTGTTCTAGGACAAGAGGCATCACTGTTTAGGCCCAAGGGAAAACTCAAGCAAGGGGATGACTTTATTTTTCAGAGGAGCACTTGGGCTCTGAGAAACCAGCGCCTTGCCCGGGTCACGCAGCAGTGCGCAGCAGGGCTTGCTGGCGTCAGGCCGAGTCCTCACTCTGCGCTCAGACTACATTCTGTCTGAGGCCCTGCTGCTTGTTAGGTTCTCCGTGATCTCTGTCCACTCGCTCCCGTCTCCATTCATTTCTAATTTGCTACTTGCAACTTAAGAGGGACTGAGAAAAACTCATTAGAATTGTATTGTAGAAACCCCAAAGTATCCAAGCCTCAAGAAGATGTGGTATACATACACAATGGGATACTACTCAGCGATCAAACAAGATAAACTCATGTCATTTGTGGAAACATGGATGGAGCTGGAAGGACTTTTGCTCAGTGAAACAGCCAGAAGGGAAAGATAAATACTGGATGGTTTCACTTATATGTGGAATATAGAGAAACCAAATGAAGGGTCAAAGACAAACTTTAAAACCAACCCTTGAAAGTGGATTATAAATCTGAGACTTCCAGGAGGGGAGGAGGGACAGGGACAGGAGTTGGGGGAGACACAAGGGACTATGGTGGAGGAATATGGGTGCTTTGGTGGTGGGAAGGCCATGGTGACCACACGTGAGGGGGGAAATCCTACGTTGTCAAAAAATGAACAAGAACATAAAACAACAGTACTTAATTAAAGAACCAACCCACCCACCCAGGACTGGAAGCCTGCCGCCGTCACTCCTGTAGTTCTGTGCCTGGGCTTGGCTGACTACACTAGTTCACCAAGGGGCTGTCTTTCTCATTTTCATCTAGATTCATGACCCTCTTTTTCTGGACAGTGCCAGCCTCTAAGAAGTGTGAAATTATCTTAAAGACATATAGTTTTATTCATTTAAAATCCACAAGGCTGAGCTGTTTACCTACAAAACTATAATTAAATGGGATAAGAGGAAGAAAAAAAATGCAAGATTTTATCTATTTCAAGCAAAATTAAGAGCTCTGGGCACCAATTCAGCATTCACAGAGGCCCCCGGAAGCTGTGTTAAAGAAAACTGATGGATGAGATGGGTCTAAATAAGATCATGATATCAAGAAACAGGAGACTCAAGCTAATTAGGCTGATGGGCCAAGTCTCAACGCTGTGTCCATGCCATCCCCCCAATACTTTGAAACATCGACATTTTAGACCTTAGATTTTCAGAAGAGCACTGACACATTCTCTCCATGCACATAACGAGTATCTGTATTTCAATTGTCCCACCAGCGCCTGATGCAAAGGAGGCAAAAAATGCTTCTTGAGTAACACCTCCCAATGTACATGGTGCTTTGCAAAGACGGTTAGTGCTTTCACGAAAATATTTGCTAGCGTTGTATTCCAGCCCGGGCAGGGTGTATGCGTGTGTGTGTGTGTGTGTGTGTGTGTGTGTGTGTGTCTTCACACATTAGGAGTCAGATGCTAAGAGTTTCGGTGGCCATGCCCAAGCGCTCAGACTGGGAATGGTGATAACGGGCTCCTTACTTCTCTCCTCCGTCGTGACACAGGGCCTCCCAGAGGGCAAAAGGGAGCTAACACTGATGGTGCGGGCCTCAAAGAGAGAGGCAAAGCAGAACCCATTCCAATTTTTTACAGACTAATGGGCTTCCTTAAAGGTTCAATAATTCGATGAGAGTGGGTGAGTTGGGGCATTCGGAATCAAGCTTGTCAGGAAGAGAGGCTGGAGGCACCCTGATCACACAGTAACAAGCCAGCCCTTGACTCAGTATTTACCCTGAAAACATCAGGGACACCAGGATGAACCACACAGATTTCCCCCCACTAAACATAAAAGTTAAATTATGATTCAAGCATGTATCCCCAGAGTCCAGCCTCAGCCTGGCTGCTTGTCCTCAGTCAGATCTAACCAGTTTCGAGGATGCCTCCGGCATCACCCAGACCTGTAGACTTGGTACCACCAGTCCTTCCCGCTGTTCAGCAATTCAATGACTCCACACTGCTCACCTTTCTTCACATCCATTTGGGCCTCAAGCAAACTCCTTGCTGTTTTGCAAACACAGAGGGTCTACCTGCTTCAAGGCCTTTATCCATGCTGCTCCTTCTATCCAAAATGTGAAATCTGTCTTTCATCTGCATTACCTCCACAAACACCTCCTGATCTTTGAGAATAGCTTCCTCCTGATCGTTGCATTAGAATAGCTTCCTCTGTGTCCACAGCTTGGCTCTGCATCAATCAGAATTTATCACAATGGATTTTAATTATAAATATACCTGTGCTCCTCACCCCGACTTGAGAATGTGGCAGAAGTCAAGGCTTATTCATCTTCATGTTAAACTTTAGTCCAGTTCCTGGCAGAAAGAGCGCTAACTTAATAAATACAGAATTGCTGGCTGACTGTTTAAGAACAAGGCTTTCATAGTTAACTTAGCTTCAATGTGAAATTCAAAACAATGAAGAAGACAGACCTCAAACATGGCAGGGAAATAACATACACTTTTACTCTCAAAATAAATACTAATCAATTTTATTTTATAAATACAGATGCTGAGTTTTCTTCCAATTACCAACAGATCAGTTTCATATGCCATTTATTATTGGTGGTGGTTTAAAAAATTATTTAAATAACCAGTTAGGTCAGGATAAATGGGCACCATTAGAACTGCAAAAAAAATATAGATGGATACAATCTTTCAAACTAATATTCTGAGGGAAAAAAAATCTCTGGAATTTCTAAAGTGGGTAAGAGGAAGCAGAAAGAGCAAACACAATCAAATATCCATTTGATAACATTTGTTGGCTGTTAAGTGTCTCAGCTACACGAAAACTGAAAAAGCTCTCAGCAGTTCAGAAATGGATAGTAGTAAGTTTTCATTTCAACTTACAGCCTCAAAGTAAATTTTATTTTTTGTGTGATTTACAAGACCAATTCAAAAGACTAGCAGAATATATAGCAACTTATTCCATTATTTTGGTCTTGGCCACTTTAAATAGAGGCAAAACAAATCCTGCAGCTTTGGAAAAGGCTGAACCATTATTCCTGGTGACATGTAACACTGGTGGTTCTGCCCAGGTCACAGCAGAAGCTGAGGACATCCAACTCAAAGAAAACCCGACCTCCAAACTAAACAAACCCAAACCTAAGTGGTGTTTCATGACACACGGGACACAGTGTGGTTCGGGCAATTGCATAGGTGATTGTTGGCCAGTCCTTAGCAAAGTGATCACATTATGAGGCAGGGCTCCATGCTTGGGGATGAAGAGCTGTGAACCCCCAGAGTCAGGGAGTCGACAAATGGGAGACTGAGGGAGGGAATCTCAGGGCTCCTGACTTAACTCGCTGTATGGTAGTCAAGGTGAACTGTCCCTATGGGCACTCTGCATGTTCTCCTGAGTCAGCAGGAGGGTCCGCAACGGAATGTGCTTGCCTGTGAGTGTGACCTGCAGTTTGAGGTGCACTCCCTATCTGGGGAAATCACGTATCACACAGGATTCACCTCCCATTATTTAATACTAACACAGTCCTTCAAAAACTTCTTTGGATGCAGATGTGACTTCACTGGAGGAACCCCCAGCCCAGTCTGACTGACATCCAAGACCATGTCTACCTTCACTCCCTGACTGTATCCTATGAAGAAGCTATGTACACAGCTTCTACTCCAGGTTTGTGGTAGTCCCACCTCACGTGGAAAAAGATGGATTTCTTCAGATCAAGTTAAAGCTTTTAATTGCTTGCAGGTCAGGTCTGTCTGTCATGCGATGATTCTGTGAGTTTCTACATAGAAAAAACAAATGAACTATTCTGTTTAACCATGTAGCTATAAATTAAAATTGAGTCCAGGAGCGCTTGGACAAAACATGAAAATGATTATGAAATCAGTGAGTTAAGACGTTACGTAGGATGAATGCAGCTACTGGAGACTGCACCTGTGAAGGTGTTTGCGTTGCTATACACAGTGTGTAAACTCAAATGAAGTCAAGGACTTTAGCTTAGATACTGCCGTTGTTTTGTTCAGGCTAGTCCTGCCGTGATCTAACATATAGAAATGCAGGTTCAAGAGGAATTCCAAAGCTGAAAGAAAAAAATCAGGTCAGGTGATGTAAACTCAATTTTTATTCTTCTATACAATACACAGATATATGGATAAATTTTCCTTAAAGAGCTTGCAACCCTGAGGCGACATCCTTGGGTATATAAAGTATAAAGCAATAGCAAATAAAATCTGAGTTCCAGGAATGACAATTGGATTTCAAAAACATAATTTAATATTTATGTAATTGCACACATACCAATAATATTCTATGCCTCATCTAGTCTCTTAATCCAACTATATCAACTGCCTTGCAGTTTTGCACATTGGACAGCCTGACCCTACATATACTGAATCATATACAATGCTTTCCTTTCAAAAAATTTAATAAATTAACATGGGATTTACATATTTAGGAATTTGTGTCTATTGAGTGCACTGCCAGGAAGCATGCCTAGTTGCTTATGGCAGCATCTGCCCACGTAAACACTTTGGTCCCCAAAATGGGGTTGGACACTCTCTGACTGTAGCAACTTCGGGGTTCTTCAGGGTCCACTGGGATGGACCAGAGGTGAAGTTTTTCATCTAATTTGAGGACTTTCTCCAAGCTACAGCTGACTAGAGGAGGTGGAAGGTCATGGTTTCTGTGTTAAATAACCAGTGACTCTCACGTCCACAGTTTTCAGGATGTACAGCCCCATCTACCGCGGGGTGGGGGCAGCAGTGGAATCTGAGGGTGAGTGGCGCCGGGGGCAGGGACGGGGTGGATAAGCCTAGGTCTAAGGACACCATTGTGCTTCTTCATCAACGGTGGGGATGGCAAAAGATCTTTCAGTAAATGGAAAGCTTTTTCTGAATATTCATTTCCCCAAAGTTTTATGAACTATGGTGAGGGCAAATGCTTATGAGAAACTAAAGGTGAGTTCATTATATTATTTATATATTATCATCTTCCCTCTGAGGATAACATAGAAGTGTAAATAAAAAAGCAGACAAATATCTGTAAGGTGACTCGAGCTAGAGAGTAACTTTTGCCTTAAAACAATCGTCAGACCTGAAAAGCAAATCTTGCAAGCAAAATCTAACTTTGTCTGGCCCACTGATACACAATGACCCTGAGTCCCTTCTGTATTCACAAAGTCTGTTTTTCTGAGGAATATCCTCCATTAATATTCATTTTGTGTCATAATTATTAAAGGGTAACCAGTGCAGTTTTATCTTCATTTTAGGCAGCAACTCTGTCCTGGTCCTATTGTCTTTGTCTGCTCACTTCACTTATCAGAACTCCGGCGCGGCCTGCGGAAGCTGGATACATTTTCATTCAGTGCATAGATCCTTCGGGAGAACTCTTCAAATTCTCCCAGAACTTGTTCGTCACACTCCACCGCCACGGCGCTGTCCACTGGGATGCAGTTAAAGGCTTCCAGCTGATCGCCTGAGGTGAAACCTGTGGCTTCCAACCCAATAATTTCTTCTGCTTGCTCCACAGTGCAGCAGAGCTCAGCTTCCGAGACTGGGGGGAACTCAGCTGGAAGCTGGACGCCGGAAGAGCCAGCCTGCTCGCTGGGCAAGAGAGTGCCATTCACCGTGGCTGGATGCCCCGGGAGTGCTTCTCCTTGCTCTTGGCTAGTGTTCACACTCACGTGGCCCCCACTTAAGCTGTCACCCAAATCTACTCCCTTTTTCTTATTTTCTTTGGAGAAGTCCAAGGAGGTATCCAAAGAGGAGGACAGAGATGCTGTCTTCCCCTCAGATTCTCCCATCGGGGGGATGGTGGTCACCGGCGGGGCCAGTGCCGAGTTGTAACTGGGAGGAGGGGTTTTGTACTGGAGTCTCTCATTCTCTGAGCTGGCACGTTTTCGGTGTCCTTTGTCTGGTGGAGGGATCGCCCCCGAGAAGCCCACATCTGCACCCCCAAATATGGAGCTTTGTCTCTTTGGAACAGGGATTGCACTGGAGGTATGATGTCTGTCGCTAGAAGGCAAACAAAAAATGAGGTTACTTTTTCTACTTCAGAATACAGTTTAAGCCTTTTATATCCAGGGAACAGGAAACAGCACATTTAGGTCTGAGTTAATAACAATTCATAACAATAAATCTTAATATTAATGGCATTGTCTGAACACACGAAAAACATAAAGCATTTGGGTTCAACTTTGGAAACTTCCTTCGAGAAGGATATAAGACATGCTAGGACACATCCAGGAGCGTGTCTGGGAGAGTGCCCAGGTCATATGGGGGAAGAGTTGAAGTAACTAGAATGAGATCTGGAAAGAAAAATAGGGTTATAATCAACTTCACAGTTTGAAGGGTTACTGATGTTCTTATACTTGCTTTTAATATTCAACTCTCGTTTTTTTCTCCACAAAGCAGGCATCTGCACTTGTCAGAGAAGCCAGAGGACTTGCCTGTGATGCCCCCTGAGCCAGCGGCAAGGCTAGACTAAGACAAAGACTCATAAGACTCATGACTTGATGGTCAGTAACTTTTCCAACATCAAATGCTAATCCCCTTGCAGTAGCAAACTGGCAGAAGAGACCAAGGAGATATATTATACATATAAACTTGTTTTAATGAAAAATTAACTTGGGAAATGACTTCTCTTTTATAAAGCTAGTCGCACACGTTTTACAATACTTGATGTCTTCAGTCCTTCTTTTGACTTGAGTTTCCAGGAAGGTACCTTTGAGCCAGCACTAACAATCATTCCTTAGCTAAACAAAGCATTTTAGTTTTTGAAGAATTTCATAAACATCATTTCACTCAGTGCTCATAAAAACCCTGCCATGAAAGCAGGCTACACAGTATCACTCCTAAGTCTGAAATAATAAATAATAATTAATTCATGGAAATAGAGGACCTAGACCCTGGGAGGGGCAGTCCTGATGTGTGCGGTTCTATTTAAGCCACCCCTGGATGCTGAGCACAGGTCTAGGTCTATGCTGGTGTGAAGCTAGTCTGCTTCAACACAACTATACGAACAGATGGAATCGGAGATGGAGGGAGGTGCAAACCCAAGCACCAGCCGACTTGCAATGAGGAAATGCAGAGGGAATGGCTTGCCAGAGAGCAGTTCCAGGCAGGAGTAGAAGCTAGCCTTGAAACTATACCCACCCAACAAATAGCTACTATATGTGCAGGTCTTGGGGAGGGGAAATGCAAGACAGAGCAGGCCCTGCCTCTGTAGAGTGTCAATTCTGCAGGAGAAAGACATTCATAATTATTGAAATAATACATTTGCAAATTACAATAGTGATAAGCACCTGGGGGAAGAAAAGAGAAGCTGGAGTCCTTCTACCTGTGTCCACAGGCACAGGGCCTTAAACCAGCTCTGTTCCTTCTTCTCTAGGTTTTTTTCTGATGCTGGATTATGCCTATGGTCTCAAATACCTAAGCAAGGGTTATTCTCCTTGAGAAAGCAACCACAGGCTTCTAATCTATGGACCTGTTGGACTCCCTTGCTTGGCTGTTAGTATTGGAGCCAGGAGAGATTTCATAATTAGGGGTGGTCACTGGGGTACGCATAGAACTGTGAGTAGACCAGTAAATTACTGTTTTTAGTTCTCCAGAAGAACAAAACAAAACAGAGCAACATCTGCTGGTCTTAATCCAGGTTTTCAGTTAATATGTTGTCAAAACGCACGGTAATTGGGTAAGCCGCACATTTCTGCCAACCTTGTGTTTTCACTCTACCACTTGCTGACGATGTTCTTCTCTAAATGATTCTGCAGGGAGGCTGGGTAATCAACCAAAACAGAGCATCAGCACTCCCCACAGACTGTCTATTCTGGGCAGACAGGCCATGCTTTCAGTTGCCACTCCAACCCAGGAGGGATGGGACAGGCCAGGGAAGCAGCGAGAACAGGTGACACTGCTGGCTGCCACTAGAGGCCAGGTGCCCGACCCTTCATGGCTGTGAAGCATCAGTGACGTGAAACCCTTGGTGCCGCTCTCTCTCATCCCCCACATGTGGGCTGATAAAAGGCAGGGCAAGAGGAGCAGGTTAGGGCACAGTCAGCAGTGCTTATGAGGCAAGGAGAAAGGGGGTTCTGTAGCCCTCTTTGACTCTGAAACCCCTCAAAAGTTTTCTTTAATAGCACTTGCTACAAAGGAAAAGTAATAAAGTTTGACCTGCTTCCTCCCAGCTACAATGGGGAAGCCCATTTTCCTGAACATCGATAATGTTGACTCCTCACATTTTCCCTGTGAAAAAGGTAGGAAGCTAGTTGGCTTAAGTGGTTTGCTCAAGGTTGCAGGACCTACATCTGAACTATTGGGTTGTCAGAAAAATCAGAACGCATTTTTTGCCTGAAAAACATAGAAAAAATACTTTGTGACTTTTCTAACAACCCAACAGATTGGGTCTTACTTCAGAGTCCACACAGTTAGTTAATCCCACATGGGAAACTCATACTCAAATTCAACTAACATTTGCTAAATGCCAATGAATGCCAGACATCAAACAAAATGCTATTACACAGGCCTTCTCATTTAACCCACCCAACCTATATCTAACCACTGGGGTGTTGCCCCTACTTTAATGGAGAGATACTAAGACTGGGAGGTAGAGATTTCAGTATTTTCTGATTTTGTGCTATTATTTTCCAGTTCCTTTGGGTTTTTATGAGAGAGCAGGCAATGACAGTGTCAGATACAATCTGGAAAACCCAACTAACAATTGGGTTTTCTCTCTTAAAAATGGTAATGGAATGAGTTATTGGGGACAGACATCTACATATTTAAAGTTTACCCTTTAATCACCACATTTTGTCTTCTTCCTCATTTTAGTCAGGTGCAATAAAACCTTTCATTTTTTTTTTTATCAAAGTCTTTCTTAAAATCATAAGAAGAGTAGGTTGAACAAAAAAGGCGTTTTCTTAATCATGTTGGATCGCAACAGGAACACATACCACTAAACCTTGACGCTAGCAGAGAGACTGGGTTTCCAGTGGTGGCTACTCCTCAGGACATGAGTCTGAGTTCTAAGCTGCACTTCAATGCTATGCTCTCTCTTGCCATCTCAGTGTGACTTTGTCAATGGCTTTTGCCTGCAGGGCCATCTCAGTTTTTTTCTAATTTGCTGTATTCTTGTAAAGCTATATTGCTGAGAATTGTGAGCAAATAGGATTTGAGTGGTAGGCCAGCGGATGTCACAGGCATAATACGCCTTCTTACATGTGTTTTATAACATTAGTTTTGGCTGCTCGGAATTAATTTACTATTTCCAGTATCTCAGCAATGTTCCAGGTTTTTAAGCTAGCTGAGTTCTAAATAGCTCAAGTGTTAAATGATTACATTAAAATATATACAAACACATGCATCTTTAATTATTATAATAATTTATGGTCTCTGGAAAACTCAAAAAATATAAACCATGTAAAAATAAAAATAACTAACAAGCCTATACCACTATTGGTTTTGGATATTTTCCCTTTAGACTTTGATTTTATGTATGTGTTTTTAACTAAAAAAACCCCAAACAAACCTAAAGTTATGTCTGTGGTATATCAAATTCTGTATCCTGCTGATAAATGTTATTAAAACCTTTTGGTAAACAATTCTAAATGCTGGCTTCATTGAATGAAATATCATAATTTACTTAATCATTCCCTTATTTTTGTTGTCTTAGAATATTTCTAAAATTTTACTATTAAAAAACAAACTGCTATAAGCATCTGTGTATAAAAGCACAATGCACAGATTTCGAATAAATGATTTTGATTTGCATATATAACAGGTTTCCAGAAGGAGACTTCATTATACATTTTGGTACAAGTTAAATTCTTACAAGAAATAAGAATTTTACCTTTATTCCCCCCCAAAAAGAGGTAGCAATTAATATGCAATGCAAATACAAATAATAGATTGAAAAAGAATGCCCAGAGGTTGTTTCAAGATGCTTTTTGTCTGATTACAGTTGGGTCCATGATTATTTCATCGGATGGAAAAGAGGTGAAAAAAACAAAACAAAACACAGAGTAACTAATTTTATGACCAAATTTTAAGGGCTGTTGACAATTTCTTTTCAAATGAAATTAGCACATTATTTAAGTTGCGATGAGTAACTTGCAGGGAATTTCTACTCTTAGAAACAACCAGAGTAAAGTGGGTGTTTTTGAGCTAGTGGATGCAGTAGGGCTTGGGGGCTTCTATGTATACTAAGGCACTAGACCCGAGGGAATAAGAACCTGAGTTTTAAGTCACCGGACTAAGTCCCCCAATTCATTGCACCTCGAGTGAACGTCTTACAGCTTGATTTAGGTCCAGCCTCGAAACATGACACCTGGGGTTTAATGCTGTAATTAAAAGGAATTTATTAGGAAACCACCACCCAAAGATATTATAATTATAAATTTATTGGGGTCTGATTTACTGAAAGAAACATGTATGGGTTGTTGAGTCACTGAACCATAACGGTGACTACTACTTACTTAATAACCAACCTTTTTAGACCTCCCTGGTGGTGCAAGGGGTTACGTCTCAGCACTATGAAGTTATCCAGAGTCACTGCAGCATGAGTGGCTCTCCATCCCTGGCCAGAGAGCTTCCCACATGGCACAGCAGACCTCTCCTGCCTCACCTGCTGCTCCCCTCAGCAGTGTATTTCAGTCAATCCGCCTGTTTTTCTTCCCACTCTGTCTCTGGTGAATCCTTTTATTCCCCCCTCCCCCCACCTCTGGCCTACACCCCAGTTCTTATATGAATGAATAAATCTTTAAAAAAATATCATCGACCTTTTGCTACAAGTGAAAAAGGATATCCCAGGGTCCTAAGCAATAGCGATGAGGAAGAAGTCAGTGGTTTGAACTTTAAAGGTCTTGTTTAAATTTGGTTTCTTTGGATCAGGTCTTCTCCGATCTCTTGAAATTAAGGCAACTCATTTCTCATTCTGTGAGCCCTTATTGATTGTGTGAGCTACCTTCCCTTATCTCTTCAGCTCTCTCTGGAGATAAGTTATGATGATGAGAAGGATGTTTAAAGACCTGCTTTCTACTCCTAGCTCTCTCAACATGATCCTTTTTATTTGGAGCTTAAGGTCAAACTCACCACTTATTAGTTACATGACTGTCGGCAGTCACTTATCTTCTCTGTGCTTCAGTTTTCTTCATTGTAAAGCAGATCACTGGGTGATGGTATGGATGAAATAAAATAACTTACTTCAAATCCTTGGCAGAATGCCTGGTGCATAAACTGATGGCAGTAGTAGCTATAATTATGGTTGCTGTCATTGTATTATTACTAGCTTCCATGGACTGTGGATTCTGAAAGCATTACCCTCACTTTACAGCAGGAGCAAGTGAGGCTCAGAGACGTTGCCGTCTTAGGTAGGAACACAGGGTAACAGGAGGCAAAGGGAAGGCCAGAACCTAGATCTTCCTTCCACTGTTTTCTTCTACACAGAATGCCATTTAAAGCAAGAACAATGAGAACTCTTTCCACCCACCTCCCTATCTCCAACTTCTGCACATCAGGATGCTAGCTGCAAGTAGCAGTTAATGAATGAAGACAAATATAACAAAGTTTTGAAGAAAAAATGCTTAATCAAGCAAAAAGTTTATTCTGCCCAGTGTGAAACGTCATTCTAGGTTTTTTTTTGTCTGAAGACAAGCAGTGGGACAGACTTTGAATGAGACAGAAATGGTCGAACTGCTTCTATTTACGTAATGTACCAAATTCTCAGGGACTGCAAGAACTTCCCAGAATCCTTTAAGGTGCATCCAAATTATCCCCAAATCTCTGATGTACTATTTCTTTTCTGTATGAATTTAATTTCAGGGAGAGAGAATTTTTTTCAGGGGGAGAATTTCTGTTTTCCCAACCTAAGTGAGGAGAACCAGGTGCGACACTCTCACAACCATCACACAAACACCCTGCTGGGAAGCCAACCTGGGACATGGTAGAACCCAGTTCACTCCGTTCCACCATCCTTACCCCACCACTCATTCCTCCCTCTGTCTTTTTTGGTAGGTTTTATTGCCTGTATAGCCCCCTTTTACATAAATGGGATGGAAGCGAAAGCAATGTAATAAGGCACTGGTTTAAAATGTGCCTTACACCTTTCATACGTAATATTCCAAGCCTCCCAATGTAGCTCCATCATTATAAAGTCAAGGAGACCGGTAATCACTTCACTGCTCTAGACCTGTTTTTCTCCTCTAAAAAATGAGTATATATATTGAACAATTGTAGTAAGGATTAAATGAGATATACAAATAATGTTCTTAGTACAATGAGTATGAACGCCATAAATTATTATTAATGGTAAGAAAATAGCAACTGACATTTATGGAGTATGATGAAGTTAACAGCTTTCATGGTCTCATCTGATCCTCTCATTGTCTATGAAGTATGGCAACCATCATCATCACTTTATAGGTGAAGAAACTGAGGCACAGAGGTTGGGTAAGTTACTCAAGGTCACAGAGCAACTACTGTGATTTAAGAAAGGCATCCTCACTAAATAAATGTTAGCTCTCTTCTTTCTCCCAGTCCCTAAGACTTGTGACCAAACCACTATTTCATCTCTACGACTTTTTGAGGGAGACGTGAGAATAAGAGGAATTTTTAGATCAAGTGGCTTGGCATCTTTCCCTTCTCTTCTTGCTTACATTAAGTTTGGATGGTTTTTTTGACTTCTTACGACTTGTTATGCTATTAGGCTTTCTAAGCACCAATTATGAACAGAAATACATTCTTCCATGAAGTGAGATAAATGTGGAAACTTAGAGAAAACTGAACTAAAGGGAAAATGTAAAGATTTATCATATCAAGAGTTCTTGGAACTGGAGTGAACTTTTAGGTATTTGAAAAGATTTTTTCCCCTATGCTCTTTCAGATCCACTTGTGCTTGTTTTCATCTGTCTACAACCAGGTCTCACACTATAAAGTATTAGGAAAGAGTACAATTCACAGTCTCAAATATGTGTCTTTCCCCCTACAAAATGCTTCCTCTGAGGGACATTACTGGATTGCAGCTGGTCAAAATGCTAAATCTCGATTGTCTGGATCCTGGCCAAAATCTACAGCTACAACTCAGTGGAATAAGAATACTTAAAAAGGAAAAAAAAAAAAACTTTTAAACAACATTTGATCTTCTTCTTTCTCCCCCTTGTAGCAAGCTATGACCTCATGGCAGTGAGACCTCTACATGGAGGTGTTTAAGTTGGTTTACAGCCATTAGAAATGTTTGAAGCTCTAGCTACTACTCTGCGCCAATATCATGTCAACTGTGCTAAAAAGCAATAATAGTTTCTCACCTTCTTAAAGATTACTGCTTAAATAATGCAGAGCAACGACAGGGCTGCACAGAGTGCCAAAAGCAGGTTGCCAAGGCGAAGCTGAAGTAGAATTACGTCTTTTGGCAGCTAAGAAATTATGACATAAAGTTAGTTTTTTCAAAAAAACAACCTCCATAAATTAGGCTACTATCCTTTTTCAAAATCCAGCAAAGGTTGGAACTGATCGTTCTCCCTTTTACCTCTCTTAGATCAAGTAGAAGCACAGAATCTCTTTTTCGGAAAAGGAAAATTTAATAATTAGATCTTATCTCCCAGGAAGTAGTGGGGGTTAACAGTTTTAAGCATGCTGTCTCCTGGCCACAGGCAAGCAATCTAAAGGCCTCTCACCATTACCACGTAAGTGAAAGTGCTTAAGCTTTACCTTGGACATACATAAAAACATGAAATAAAATAAAAATACAAACAATGCAGGGTCAGAAGCATAAGCCTGAATCTGTGCCAATGGTCACTTTTCCCCCGGGCTTGGTTTGGAAGATTTCCTGCCAAAGTCTGACTACATCAAAACAGTTTTAAAAGGTATAATTGAACAGGGGAGTTTTAGATTTTATTTAAACTGAGTACCAATGGCAAGATGAATTTGTGAAAGAGAAAGTTTCACAGGCAAAGGATAAAACAAGCAAACTGAAGAAATCCATTTCCCCAGGCTATGTGCTAGAAGGGCCTGGTCATTAGGCCTCCACGGCCCTGAACGGCTTGGAAAAAGGAAGCCTCAGCACAGGCCAGTGGTTAGAGATAAGGGGATCCCCCCATCTGGAGTCCAGCTGGGTATCAAGACTGAGCCCCCTGGGATGAGGGAATAGACAGAGATCCTTCAGGGAGTCAAAGAGAGGTCCCAGAACAGGTCCAGTCAACGATTTCACTCATTTTCACTTTAAGAAAGCATCATAGAAATTAATGTATTGAAATCAAATTGAGGTAACAAACATTACGAGAACTATAAAATGGTTTGCAGAAACAGAAAGAGATGCCAGGATGATATCTGGGGACCCCTAAGTGTCTGGACAGCACTTGAGACTTGGGATTAATAAAGTACTTACGTTGAAAACTAGAATAACAACCTTTGTCAGGGAAACCGGAGGGACAGCAATCTCATAGAACCCAGCCCTAGAAAGAACTCAACAGGGAAATTAAAGCCTTGGTCAGAGAATGCTTTCAGAATTTAAACACTAGACCTGCAAAGAGAGCTAAAGGAAGCTTTAGACTCCAGAGGCCAATGACAGAACCTGTGAAGTGAAGTCTTTGAAAGATACTACGAAAGCTGAGCTACCACATTTCTAATAAGCTCTGACGTGAAGTGAGCCATGGGGCTTTAGGTGTTTGTTATTTCAAAAAAAAAAAAAAAAAAAAAGGATAGCTCTGCCACCACTTCGGACGTTCTGGAGGCCTTTGGAACAAGTGACTGAAATGCAGTCAGCCACCATTTCAATCACTGCCAATAAGAGACTGTGAGAATCTAGGGATGACATCTTGGGAATCTCATCCTTTCATAGTTTCATGTGTACTATAAAGTTGCATGCATATTAACAGAATACATTAACAAATGACTAACTATCAAATACACATTAGGGTGGACTGTGCCCTAGGCGCTGTGCTAGACTTAGGATATGATGACTGAAAAAAGCTGTGGTTCCTGCTTTTGTGGAGCTTATGCTATAGTAGCAGAGGACAGACATGTGTCACAGAATTACAGTCAGAAATATAAAACAACAACCTCTCTGACATGTACTGTGCAGGACAGGACGCTAGCTAAGAGAGCTTGGAACAGAACTGACTCAGAAAAGGCCAAGATTCAAAGGGCTAATAGTGTTCTTCACAGGTGAAAAATGGGCTGATGGGTAAGAGTATCTTCTAAGCAAGGAACAGCCTGTGCTTAGTCTCTATGTTGAGAGAGAACAATGTTTGTGGTCTCAAAAGGTGAGAGTGAAGAGTAGCACAGGAGAAGATAAAGCTGGAGAGGGAAAAAAGGTCCCAACAAGACTACACATAATCCTGTGAACTGTTTAGAATTTTTCTCTTTTTTTTTTTAAAAAAGATTTATTTATTTATGCATACAAGAACTGGGGTGCAGGCCAGAGGTGTGGAGTGGTGCGAGGATTCACCAGAGACAGAGTGGGTGCAGAACAGGCAGACTGACTGAAATACACTGCTGAGGGGAGCAGCAGGCGAGGTAGGAGAGGCCTGCTGTGCCACATGGGAAGCTCCCTGGCAGGGGATCGAACTCTGAGGTGCCTGTGCACAGCTTCATAGTGCTGACACTTAACCCCTTGAGCCACCAGGGAGGCCCCTAGAATTTTTCTCTTTAAGTTATTAAAATGTTTTAGGTAAGGTATGCTTTTCTTTCAACCTGTGAAGAACACTATTAGCCCTTTGAATCTTGGCCTTTTCTGGATCAGTTCTGTTCCAAGCTCTCTTAACCAGCATCCTCTCTTGCACAGCACATGTCAAGAGAGGTTGTTGTTTTATATTTTATATTCTTGTATGTGCTTGTGTGTATATGAGAACACACACGTACATGTGCACACACACAGAGTTATCTACGGAGTTATCTATCTGTATGTATATATTGATTTGTGTTTTGGAAAGGGCATTTGGCTAAAGTTGGAGAACAGACTGGAAGGAGCCTGGAGAGGAAAGTAGGGGGACCACAACATTAGTACAGGTGAGACATGATGGAGGCTTGATTCAAAATGAAAATTATAGACATGACAAACTTATCAAGAAAAACTGATTGCTAAGGTTGGCTAAGGGGGTGAGAGGGAAAGGGAGGAACCAAGAATTATGCTTAGCTTTCTCATCAGTGTAAAATTCCATGTACAGAGAACAGAACACTGGAAGATCACAATGTTTATGGTGGTCTGGGTGAGAGACAGGAAGAAAAAACATGGGCCCAGAGAATATGTTGTGAAAATGTCCAGGAGGTAATCTGAAAAGAGATCAGACTGAAGATACACATTTGTGCTTCATTTCAACGTGGATGATAACAGAAATAAAGGTTACAGATGAAGGTTGAGATGAAGAACAAAGTGAGAGAAAAGAGGTCACAGGACTACACCTTGGGGAGCTCCAGGTTTTTATGATGAAGTAGAGGTATGCAAATGAGACAAGAAGGAGCAGTCAGAGAGGAATGAAGAAAAACAGGAAAAGTTATAATAATAAACATTTTAAAATAAACATTTTATTTTTCACATAGTTATGAGAGGCTATACTGAAAATTAAAGTAGGGGCCCTAAAACTGTTGTACCTGGGTTCAATTCTTAGCTCCCCCATTTGGCGGCTATGTTATCGTTAAGTTCTTTTAACTTCTCTGTGTCTCAGTTTCCTCATTTCTAAGGTGAGAGAGGGGAATGGGTCCTAATTGGCAGGGCTGTTGTGGAGATTAAAGGAGTTAACCAAAAAAATACATTCAAAGTGCTTTGGAAGAGCACTTGATTTGCAGTAATAGTCATTTGATATCAGCTATAACAATATTATTATTATATATTGCTATCCTCTAGCACAAGAAAGAACCTTTAAATAAGCATCATATAATATGATCTTTAACAATTCCAAAATTAAACCACAGGAAACTGTATCTAAGTTGGACTTGAACTTGAAAGTCACACTGGAGCCGTCAGTGGTCATTTCTAAGGCTGGAAACTCTTGTTAGCTTTTGATGGGCTAAGACTATATCTCTATAACCTTTTTGAAACTTAATAGCGTGCTTATCTAGAGGACGCTGATCTGCTGACACCGAGAACATGTTAAAGAACTTCTCCTGAAAAGCGCTGAGTTCTTGGTACAAGTTACATAAATGACTTTTCTGCTAATTTCTTCTTCCCATTCATTGAAGTATGCCCATCTTCCAAAGGCCAATTCAAGTATTACCGCCATTAAGCCTTCTTCAACTCTGAACAGCTTCAAGTATCTGTAATTTTACCATCCGACTGATGACAAGTATGATCACTTGTATTTCAATGCATGCATCAGTACATACTATTGAAATTCACATCCACTGCCTGGCAGTCTGCTAGGCTCTGGCAATAAAGAGATGCTATGACAGGTTATCTACCACTAAGGAGTTCTTGCTCTAGTACAGAAGGCAGAAAGTTTACCAATAAACAGAGCCCACAAGGCTTTGTATAAATATATACTACCTTGCACATTACAACAGAGGAAGAAGCCAGTAATCATCTGGAAGATTCATCAGAGTCTCATTGGTACCTTGAAGAATAAGGGAGTATTAACGTTGTGTGTGTGTGTGTGTGTGTGTGTGTGTGTGTGTGTGTGTGTTTGTGTAGAGTAACATATGTAAGGAAGAATAAAACACAATACGTGTGCAGTCCAACTGTGGAGTCAGGTCCTAGAAGCACTGTACAAAGGGGACATGGCCTGCTGTTTCTTGAGATCCAGTTCTTCACTTTCCAATCTAATACAGAACAGAGAACACTGTAGATACTAAGTGAATATACTAGCTTTATGGAGAAATGGATTTAATTAGTTGTACTCAAAAAGAATAATTTGTTGTTGTTGTTGTTGTTTTTTGGCACTGTAAAAATGCTGCTCTCCAGTGCTGTAGCCACTAGTCACAATACTGAGCACTTGAAATGGGGCTAGTTGGATCTGAGATGTGCTCTAAATATAAAACATATACTAGATTTAGAAGATTTAATATGAACTGAGATATGGAAAATATCTTATAATTTAAAAAACAATGATCACATGTTGACAACATGTTGTATTTTGGGGGTTAAATAAAATGTATGATTAAAGTTAATTTATTTCTTTTTACCTTTTTCAATGTGGCTGCCAGAAAATTTAAGCTTACCTATGTGGCTTAGATTATAGTTCTGTTGGACAGCACTGGCACAGATGGTATGATGGCATCTATATAAGAAATACACAGAAAACCAACTAACAGTGGTTTCTGTCCCTGAATTTTTGGGCTCTTGTTTTTCCCTCTTCTGTGTATTTTTATATCTTCCAAATTTTATTCCTTGAACACATATTATTTTATAATCAAAAGGAATGAATAGAAATAAACAAGACACAAACAAAGAGAAAAAGACGTCAATTTGGTTCAAAGCCTTGGTTGCTGGAAGTTGAGAAAAGCAGCCCTGGGATACCCGAATGACTTTCTGTCACTGATGAAGGGTTAGTGCACAAAGGATGTGGGCCAGCTGTTCTCCATCCTAACTGGAGACAGAAAAAAGCGGAAATGGGTGTTAACCGCAGGAGGGGGCCTGTAAGTTAAATATAGGGAAGAATTTCCTGAAGCGAGGGTGTTTAAACTCTGGAATGAGTTATGGAAGAAGCCTGGTCCCCCAAGGTCTTTTAAAATACTACAGATACCCATATGCCTTGTGTGTTCCTGTCTAGAGTCAATGAGATGATTTGTCAAGGTTCCTTCTAAAACAGCTATCTTAGAGTAAATAATTCCAATAAACCTTTCTTTTTCATTTATTTCTGATCGGCCTTCATTTTTCTTATTAAGGATGCCAGCCTGCAAGAAGTACACTCAGAAACAAGCGCATCTGATACAGCCACCTTAAGTATTACTCCTGAGCCTTCAAAGTCATTTGATCTAAATTTAAAAAACAACATCAGCTAGACAAAATGTTTTTTAAGTTCTTCAGGGGTCACGTCCCAGAATCAAATTCTGAATTCAGCATTTGTATGATGGAGGGAAGAAAAGAGGAAAGACTTGCTTTTAAAAGGTAAGGCTTTTAAGAAATGTTAATACTGGATACTGTCTCATTTTTTTTCTATCAAATTTTTTTATTGTTGTTATTGTTTATGTCTTTTACAGTACTGTGTATTCCCTGTAGGTTTCCCACCACCAATTCACCCATGAACCATCACCACAGTCCCCTGTGCTCCCCTCTCCCCCATTCTACGCCCCAATCCCCGCCCCCACTCTCATTGATTGTTGCTCTTTTATTTGGTTCCCCTACTGTCTCATTTTTAAAGGTGGATCGTTCAGCCAAAGAACAGACCTGTCATGTCTCTCCCTCTGACTTTAAAGGAAACAGACTGACTTACTTGTTTTAGGTTTCCATTATTCTCAAATTTACTGAAAACGACACATTTTCTTAAATGTGACAACATACTTAGGTACTTTGTTTTTATTTATTTATTCACTTATTTATAAAAGCCATTGAGTTTGATTCTATTCATAAAAATGAGTGAGAGTAGATTAGATACAGGTCTGCAGAAGCACTAGAGACTTCACCATTGAAGTGAGACGGCTGACATAATGCCACTAGAGGCTTCTCTCATAGTCACATCATTAAATGCCAGAAGGAATTTGGAGAAATATTCTGGCACGCTGCAGTACAGCCAAGGATACTTCTCTTCAGTGCTCCATCCTCATTAAGGTCACTGAAATTGATGCAGTCTCTACATAAAACGGTACACCTGGTCTTAACCCATCAAACAAGCTGGTCTGAGGCTGACTTCCATCACTGAAACAGACTGCCCGCCGAAGCTGGGTCACAGGCTCTATGTCCCTTGCGACAGTAAGAGTCAACAATGCATAGGAATATTTTTGCAAGTCATGGCCTTCAAAATATTTAACTTATCCTATCTACTCATTTAGATTATAAACAACTGTCAACTAAGCAACGGCAGGGCAAATGTTACACTTTTGAAATGTCTTTCGTCTCTTGAATAGCACTATACAGAGAGGAGACACTTAATGAATTGTTAAATGCCTGAATAATACTTAATAATCCTTTTCAGTTTATAAACCGCTTGGACAGACAGTGTCTCATTTGCTCCATACAACATGCTTTGGGGTTGGTGCTATCAGTGCTGTTAAAACAACTTATATTCAGAACCAGAGATGACCAAGGCCCCCAGACTGACAGAGCCTGTGTGCTGTGGCATCCTGTGTCCAGCGCCTTGGTGCCACCGCCACACCCAGGAAAAAGGCTGAAGGGGACGCTAAAGGAGATAAAACCAAGATGAAGGACAAACGACAGAGAAGGTCTGCCAGGTTATCTGCTAAACCTGCTCCTCCAAAGCCAGAGTCCAATCCTAAAAAGGTTCCTGAAAAAAAGAAGGGAGAGAAGATACCCATAGGGGAGAAGGAGGAGCTGACAGTCGGAAATAATTAAACTTAGAATAAATAATTCCATGGGACAGATGCCTTGTGGTAGAAAAACTAAAATTCATTTTTATATCCTCTTCTGCCTCTGCCTATAGCATAGACTTGACTCCCTCAAACCACAGGGGTGGCAGCCCTCAAAAGAGCAGCAGTTCTTTTTTTTTTTTAATGAGTATGGATTTTCAGATCTATAAAACAATTATTTTCATTTCACTTCCTTAAAAGTCAGGGTTGGCTTGTGAAGAGTTGTTCAACAACATGCTAAATGTGAAATGCTAACCCTTTCCCTAAATTTTTTCTGTTCAGAGCATCAGATAAAGACTTCCCTGAGTTTTACAGTGGCTTTAAGATTTTGGTAGTTTGTGGAAGAAGGGAGTATGAAAGTTGCATATTGTTACTGATTGTTTGCCAATGTCCTGTTGGAAATACTATGATTGTTCATAAAAAGTACCTTTAATAAAGCTGGGACACAGTTTGATTTGGAAAAAAAAATTTAAAAAACCCTGATATTCAGAAATGATATATGAAAATTAATAGTAGAGCTGAAGTTGGAGCCTGTTATTTTGTGATTTTTAGGTCCAGTGGTCCTTCTACAGTATCACTCTGCCTTCCATGAAGCTGCAAGATAGTTTAAGGTTTACAGTCAGAAATAATCAAACTTAGAATAAAAAATTCCATGAATAAAGCAGGACAGATGGCTTTGAAATCTTGCTTTTATAATCTCTTATTCTGAAAAAAGAACATGAAATTTGAGAAAGACAAATACTATGGGCAAATATATGCTTAGGCCAACCCATGTGATTCCCTTAGTTTTCTTGTTTCTTAACCAATGTAGTTGAAACATATAATCATTTTGTTTCTTCTGGTCTTAAAGTTCTTAAATTCTTCATAAAGTTTTATGACTTAGTTTCCTGCCTTTCTGAGGTAAAAGAGGGATGGGGAGGGAGGGAGAATAAACAACAAAGGATATTTTTACCAGAACTGTTGCCTAGACTTTGCAGTATATCTGTCTAGTACTCTGGATTTGACTTTGGTGGGTGTCCCTGTGGAGGGTAATAGGTGTTAGAAATTAAGTGGCACAGAGACAGAAAGCCTGGGGACAGGCAGAGATGGGGAGAATAACCACTAACTACTAAGGGGCAGCTCAGTATGGTCAGAAGAACATGGGACTAGGAATGAGATAATCCGGGTTCCTGGTCCTTGGTCCATCACTTAGAAACATGTGTTCTCAGCAAGTCACATTTCTAAGTCTCAGTTTTCTGATCTCTAAAATAATGACCAGGTTTATAATAATAAACCTCTCTCAGGTTTATTACAAGTTGAAATAAAAACATGGGAAGTTTTGCAATTAAGAACTCTCATTTTTCATAATTTCTAACTATAGGTGGGTTACCCAAGAAGGTAGGAACCAAAAAAAAGGAGGTAGGTAAATAGATTGGTAGGGTCCTTAACTCCAAAGCTTCAGAAAGGTCTTATAAAGGACTTGAAGAAAGTGAGAGGGAGATTGTGAATATTTTATATCATTAACATAGTAAACAGCATGAAACATCATTTTAAAACATGCACAAGAGCCATATTCTATGCCTGTCTATAAGGAAATGTATGTGGATTTTAAAGGAAAAAATAAAACCAAGGATGGAATTAATTTTTAAAAGAGACAGTAACTACAATTCATCTATCCATGACATATTTGTAAGAATAGACACTATTTATTCAGACCTACTATGTGCCATGCAGTATGCTAGGTATTTACATATTTTAATCATTATGGCAAATTTATCAGGCTACTATTCCTATTTTATAGATAAAGTTACACCGATAGTTTAAACTTGCCTTAAGTCACTGACAGTAAATATGGAACTGGTATCAAACCTGTAGTCTTTACATGCTCTTCACAACCGTGCAACTGCTTCTTTAACCTCCCCTCTTGCAGACCCCAGTCTGCACATCCTTGTACCCCAGGTCCGCTTGGATGCCAGCTCATCTCCGGAGTGCAGATCTGTCCAGAGGCATCCATACCTCCCTCCCCCAGGGGAGTGAATGTCTTATTCTAAATGTTTCAAGTCACTCATCTATCTTTTTCATAGTACCTCATACTTTCTATTATATATTGTTTGTTCCTATTTCATTGCCTCAAGAAGCATATTTCAAGAAGAGGACAGGTGGTTTATTCATTTATTCATGGGCTGATTACTTACCAACATGTTTCCCTAACATCAGGTGGGGGCCACAGGATGAGTAAGACACAGTCCACAGTCTGAAGCTACTCAAAAGCCTAATGGTTAAGACCTGGGGGGAGAATGATCCTAAACTACTGAGAGAATATCCATTTATCTCTGTATCTGCCACCATGTCTCTTGAGTGAGTGAATGAATGAGGTAGGATATGAGCTGGATCTTGAAGTGACAGTAACATTTAGATATGGCAGAGGCAAGGGCAGGCTATTCTAGATAGTGGGAACTTGTCTGAGGAAAGAACTGAGCTCAGAAATGAGCATGGCATGTTTGAGGGTCAGTTGCAATGGGGTGAGAAAATAGGAGAGAGACAAAATCCAGGCTCTGTCCCAGGACCTGGAGACCAGGGCCCCATCACACAGCCCATTCACAGCAACCACAGAGCACAATCTCCTCAATTCAGCTCTGAACTTATCATTCTGGCAGCCATCAGGCCACGGCTTGTGTGTGCATTCTTCCCTGACCATAACTCAGCACTAGCATCCGCTGTGCATGCGCGTGTCCATGTGAATCTTGGACCACTTTGTAGTTAGTAGTAAGAGAAAGAAAAATGGGATGGTTAAGTGGCAGACTGGTGACTTTGAACCAAAATATTCTAAGCACAACCTCTGAACTGAAATTCTCTTTTTCAAAATTGTGTCACTCAGCAGTTACAGTGGGATGAGTGATGCTAGGGGACTTCTTTTGGAAACAGCTGGCAGAAAGCACTGAAGACTGTGGCCCATGTAACTGTGTTCATGAGAAAAAGGAGTGAGTTTTAGGATTAATCAGGTAGATACTTTTGGTATTACATTCCAATTCTGTAACGTGAAAGAAAGACAATCACTTCATTAAAATAAATTTTAATCACTGTCTTTTCTTATTAAAAAAAAAAAAAAGCTGTCATGTAACTTGAAACTTTCCATAAGAAGGAATTCAGGGACTGCACTGATCCTTAGTTTGAAATCCTTAACACCAAAAGAACATACAGCAGTCTGGTTCCATGGGGACCAATCTGTGCGTGGTAACAGCCACACAGAAAATGGCAGTGTTTTCTTTTACAAAAGATGTAAGAGACTCCCTTAGGAGGGTAAGTTTTTTTACCCTTTGCCCTAAGGAGCACAGGCCCGGGAGGCATCTCCTCAATCCAAGGTTGCCCTCGGAAATTCTCAGATTTCCTCTGAGGCTAAAAGTGCTTGTTTCAACTTTGTTTAGATTTGGAACTTCCAGGCCAGCTTCCTGCAGTGGTCTTTACTTAGAATCATTAAGTAGCTTTTATTTTGTGGTACTTCACATTTACCTTAGTAGCCCATTTTTCATCAGAGCACCGTAAAAGGTACCATACTATTCATACAGTGTTCATGTGTGTGGTACAGTTGGCACAGAGGGCACTACTTAAACGTGTGCTTTTGGGGCTGACTGAGTTTACTGCGTCAGTTCTAGGAGGCCTTGATTCTACTTTTATTGCTATAGGTTCGTGAGACTTGGAAAGTCATTTAATGTTTCTGTAATTAAGAAATGAAAGTTGCTGGAAACTACAGTATTTTAGGAGAGGAAGTGCAATCATGTTACAGCAAGGAAACATTTCTTTGTAAGCATTTTGGGAAAATTGTCTAAAAACATCTCAAAAGAAAGGGATATAATTTCTAAGGTCCCAGGAATTTGTTTGATTTTTGTTTTTCATTATAAATATTTTTTTTTCCTAATCTTGTATTTGCAATTTTGTATTCTTTTTCTTGAAATGGGTTCCCAAATCCTAAGTACCACACAACTCGGATTCTTTCTGTTCCTAAAATGAACTTCCACTCTAGCCAAGGTCCTTTGTCAATAAAGCTGCTGTGTCTTTTCTTAAACTGTTCCCTCTAGGAGTCTGGCAAGTGAAGACACCATGCGTACCTCCTCCATCCACTCACAACTAGACTGCAGTAGACAAAGCCAAAACCCCCTGAAGGAAAAGCAGGCGATGATGGTGCACACCAGGAGCAAGAGTCCCGAAGAAAGGGGTGTGAAAAACTGAGTGAACTCTGAGCAGCACAACCCAGGAGCGTAAAGGAGGCTGCTGTGTGGTGGCCCCTACAGCTGCTGACTTGGGGATACACGCCCACACTGTAGACTCTTTGAGATCCTGCACTGAGCCAGACAGGGTGGCTTGCAGAGTGGGCGTGGGTGCCCAGGACAGAGGGTACACTCTTAGGGAGCTGGGAGAGCAGAGGTGCAGAGCAAGGACTGCTGGTTTGAGCCTTAGGCTCTCAATATAGAACTGGAGCCTGAAAGGGGGGCACAGTGTGTGGCAGAGACAGTAACACAAAAAACGTGTTCTACAATGTCACAGCAGCTTTACTTACAGTAGCCTGGGCGTGGAAGTAGCCTAAACGCCCATCCACAGACAACTGGATCAAGATGTGCTATAGTCACACTATGGAATACTACTCAGCCATAAGGAAAGATGAAATACAGCTGTTTTCAGCAAAATGGAAGAAATTTGAGACAATTATGTGTGCTGAAGCAAGTCAGGACAATGAATACAAATGCTGGACATTTACACAGTAGACAATTTGAACAAGTAAAATGCTTGTGAAAATAGTGGACGACAGTAAGCATCATGAGGGCTTAGAGGTTAAAAGGGAATGGGGAGGGAAAGGAACAAGAGGATAGAAGGGATGGTGGTTGGGGCAAAAAATAAACAAAACAGGTCAAAAAAAGGAATATGACAACAACCCTTGTTCTCTCTATATGAGGGGGCAGGGTCAGGATGGTGCTGAGAGAAGGAAGAGAGAAAGCACATTCTAGACAGAGGGACAGTGAGTACTGAGGACTTGAGTCACAACAGAACTTGTTCAGGTAACTAAGAGGAAGCCAATGTAGCTAATGCACATGAAGGGAGAGGAAGGTGGTGCTAGACAGGGCAGTGAGCACAGCAGGGGGGTCAGGGAGACCACAGAAAAGAGCTTGGATTTTACTCTGGCCACTGAAGCTAGAGAGTGGTTGAGAGCTAAATTTTAAAATGTCAGTGTCACATTGGCTACCACGGAGAATGAACAGAGGTGCAAGAGTAAAATCAGCAGTGCTAGAGTAATATCAGGGGCCTCCCTGGTGGCTGGGAGGTTAAATCTCAGTGCCACCACTATGAAGGCCTGAGTTTGATCCCGGGCCAGGAAGCTAACTCACATAAGGCGCAGCAGACGACTCCTCTCTCGCCCTGACAATTCACTGGGTAGAGCAACTGGGTATATATGTGCCATTTGCTGAGAGGAAGAAGGCTAGTGGAAGGACAATTTTAATAATTTTAAAAAAACATTTATTTATTTATTTATACATACAGCTGGGGGTGCAGGCCAGAGGTGTGGGGCGGTGAGAGGGTTCACCAGAGACAGAGTGGGGAGCAGAACAGGTAGACTGACCGAAATACATTGCTGAGGGGAACAGCGGGCAAAGCAGGAAAGCTCTGCCACGCCATGTGGGAATCTCCCCTGCCTGGCATCGAACTCGCGGTGCAGTACGGTGAGCCGCAGCTGCCAAGCGCTGTGCTGCGCTTAACCCACTGCGCCACCAGGGAGGCCTACAAGGACAATTTTAGATAAACTCAGGCTGAGATGCCTGTGACACTCCCAGGTGAGGTGTCCAGTAGTTCACTGGCTACAGAGTATACAGGGGAGGTTTACACTGAAATTGTAACTCTGGGAATTATAAGCATATAGATGGCTTTCAAAACTGAGGGAATGGATGAGATCAATGGAAAGAGAGTAGAGAGAGAAAAAAAGAGGAGGACCTAAGATGGGATGATGGAGAACTCCATATTAAATGATCAAATAAAGGAGGAGAAATCTGAAAAACAAATAACCGAAAGGAGAAAAACTGGGGGAGGATAGTCTCGCAGAAGCCAAGAAAGGGGAATGTTTCAAAAGATAGTAAAGGTCAGCAAGACCAAATGCCACTGAGATGGAGAACAAAAAAGTGACCTTTGGGTTTGGCAACAGAGTTCAGTACACACTGAAAGGATTAAAGGAATTTCCGTACACACAAATATACTAGGTCTTTGCTAAGTTCTATCAGATCTTCAATCAATATGGAGATGATTCCTATCTCTTAAAAATGGTTACAGAGAATAGAAGAGAAAGATCCTTAATTTATTTTATGATGGTGTTATAAGCTTGTTACCAAAATCAGAACAGGATTATTATGAGAGAAAGATAATAGACTAGTTTTATCTGAGTTCACAGATGCAGATATTCTAAAAATATCAGCAAATTGAAACCAATAATATAGGGGAAAAAAATACACCATGACTGGAGTTTATCCCAGGAGGCAAAGATGATTTATCATTAGAAAATGCATTATTTATTAACACTCTAACATAGTAAAGGATAGCAAATAAAAGGTTATCAATAGATTTAGAATACGAATTTGATGAAATTCAAAGTACACACATTCATGATTAAAAAACAATTTAGTAAGCTGGGAATAGCGAGAAAGTTCCTTATGCGGATAAAAGATACCTATCTAAACCTTTCATACATATTTAATGGTGAAAAGTCAGGAACATTCTCTAAATTTAGAGTCAGCAATAAGACAGGGATATCCACTATCACTATTCCTCTTCCATAATAAGGCATGAGACAGGAAAATGTAATAAAGATCATACAAATAAAAAGACAAAATTCCATCATTCACTAAGAACAAAATCACTCTAACAGAAAATCCAAGACAACCTAAGACAAACTACTGTAATGAATGTTAGTAAGGCTGCCAAACATTTTAAGGAACATGCCTTCAAAGTATAAAAATCAGTGGTATTCCTATCTACAAGTCACAAAAAAAGGTGAATATTATAATAAAAACCTTACAATAGCAATCCAAAGCAGTAGCCTACCTAGGGATATATATCTAGTAAAAGATGCAAAAGACTTTTATGAAGAAAAATTTAGGACTTTACTGAGGTATGTTTAAAAAGATAAAGAGAACATATAAAAAGAGATACTGTATACATAGTTAGGGAGACACAATATCATAAAGATGTCAAATCACTCAAATATGATTCATAAGTCAAGAAAAGCTGAGTTCTGAGGAAGAACCATAAAGTAGAAGCCTCATCCTACCAAACAGCAATGAAGGTGAAGGTTCTTCATTTCCCTCTCTATGAAGGAACATGATTTGGGAGTAACACTCCTGGCCTCTTTCCATCCTCATTCACTGCCTCATAGAGAAGGAGGGTCTTTTCTAATTGGTGGATTTAGAGGGGAAAGCAAAACCTGGATTTTTGTGGCTGAGCCCCATCTGGGTTCCCGTAGGATTTATCAGACCACTCTCCCCAGTCTAGGTAAGGGCTGCCTCTGAGGGGAAAGCTTGGGGTTCTCCAATTCATAATGTGACTGTGGGGTAAGTTTAATTTTGAATGACATCTTTGCAGGCTGTTTTTATTATAGATCTAAAGCCACATTTTCCAAGAGGCTTTATCAGTAATAAAACTGACATTTTGATTTCTATTAGTCTGTCTCCTGTATCCCCTCTCAAATGGTTCCAAATGTCAGAGGAAAGAGGGATGCTATTATTGGACATTCTCAAGCTCAACAAGATGTATAGAAATTACATCTTATAATAATTAAAATTGTGATGCTAACCTAAGGATAGGCAAATAAAACAATGGAGCAGAATAGGGATCCTGGAAAAAGATCCATGTGTATAAAAGTGAACTTGGTATATGAAAGAGATGGCGATACCAAACAGCGGACAAAGATTCTTCAGTTAATGATAATGGGACAATTTGTTATTAACCGAGCAAGATTCGTTTAGTTATTAACCAAGTAGTTCCATTGGTCACCTACCTTTCCTTTTTTAAAAACATCCTATCATTTTAGATTACTGTTTTCAGTTAGATCACAAATCCTCCAAAGGTAGGACTTGGGTCATATAGTTCTTATTATCCTCCAGAATAACTATCACAGAACATAAAATACATAAAATGATGCGAAATAAATGTCTGTTAGCGCACTTATTATTTTGCATTTAAACTCAAAATCTATCCCTCATTTCTCAGGTTGCACGATTCCTTATCTTTTATAAGCTTTTACAATTATCTTGATATTCTGAGTAAAATTTTTTAAACAATTGCGTATTTGCTTAAAAGGGAATCCTATCTACAGTCAGACATCTGGAACTTGCATTTTGAAGATCATGTACAACAAAACTTTAAAAAACGTCAAAATAAAGCTCAATCACACACATCACTTTTTATTATTCCCAAGGTCTATCCTTTCGGCACAGAAGAAAATCAATCCAATCTTGTACCTTCTTTCCCAAAATAGCATTTTTGTCTACTATCTCATTTCATCCTCACCACAACTGGGCAAGGATTACAGATAAGAAATTAAGTTTCTGAGAGGTAGGGCTTTAAGTTCACACAGGAGGTTAGAGAAAGATACAGGATCTGAAGCCAGTGCTCTTTAAATGAAACTATATGACTTTCAGCTATCTAATTCTTAAGGCCTTATTTTCAGTCACATTTTTGTAAGTTATTGCTCATCACCCAAGGATTCAAACTTCAAGAACTATTAAGTGGCTAGAGCCAACAGCTTTCCATGGATTTAAGTCAAGTAAAGTCAAGACACTTCCTTTCCCCTTACCTTTTTAAGATGGTCTCATCTACACCAACAAAACATTTTTAAGCAGCAGCCTGCCCATATGGTACAACAGACACTGACAGCCAACGTAAGAAAATTCCAGTATGTGCCTCCTGATCTCAGACTAGGTCCTGACAACCTGCTCTATTCCTTATGCGTCCCTCCCTTAACTCTCAGTGCCAAACATTCTGTTGTTCCTTCCATAGTTATATCTTCCACTTCTCTTTGGAAAAGACCTAGGGGCTCCCCATTTCTCCCTTTCGTGAATCGTACTGGCTGTCCCCCTGTCTCTGCCTCAGAAATGCCAGCAAGGATTCCTGCCCTGTGAACTGCCTGTTCTTCAAACCCATCCTCTGTCCAAGGGTGCTTCACTCATCTGTGCCAGGCCGGAGCTTACACCTACACAAGTTTGGTGGCTGCCCTTTCTTCTCTTCAGATCTTCCTACGGAAGAAAAACCCCAAGGCAGGTGTGGAGCAATGAGGAAGTCAGGAAAAGTTTCTCAGGATCACTACCCACATTATAGTTTCTGGTTAACAGAGATAAAGTTACTCACCACCTGACCATTAGTCCATGTTCCATGAAGTTTTTCAGGTTAGGAAGGGTTTGCCTCAAGTCTGGAGTCCCCAGTCCATGTTGGTATCTTAGCTGCAAAGGTGGAAACATACAATTAAAAGAAATTCTGCCAGATGCTTATGAAATATCCATTAAACAAGTGTTTTTGTTTTTGTTTTTCAATTTAACTCGAAAGGACGACAAGTGATGTATGATCTCGATATCATAAGCCACACTTTCAGGATATTTAAAAGCAGCCTCTTTATTTCCTGCCTTCCTTTCCCTGTAAATCTGGAAAAGATGAAGAGTGACCACCGATGGAGACAGGATATTTCAAAAACCCCCGGAGGGTTTGCTAACATCAACTCCAAGGACTTATACCATAAAATCAGTACTTCATTACAGATACTGAAGCCTGGTATCACCTACTCTGAGCATTCAGGCATTCTTTCACGGACTCTTCCCTTTGTATAAGCAAGGTTAAGGGTCATGCTGTATTCATCTCTGATTCCCAACCACGTCTGACACAGTGCTAGCGCTCACTCACTGAACAAATAAATCGCAAGCTATGTTTGACAGAGGCTGTGCTCTGTAATTCCCCTGTATCTGAATTTTCTCTTTGTTGAGAACCAGAGCACAAAGGTGTAGAGCTAGTATGAGAAAACTATTGGCTTGTGAGCTAGATCTGCCTTTTGTTTAACTTCTTTCTGTTAGAGGTCAAGTTTCTAAAATGAGCGTCCTTCTATGTACCTTGGATAACTGGCTGAATGTTTTTCATCTGTCTGTTCCTTGTCTCCTCTCACTTTATCTCTAAATATCACTTGCTTCCTTAACTGACGACCAGCAGAGGACTGAGTAAGATATTATGTGTATATTCACACACATGCTTACACGCATAATATCAATACACAGAAAGTGTACAACACAGCCCTCTAAAATGAATTTTCAAATGACAGAAAGTAAACAAAGAGAGGCCTCTGTAAACTGAATGCTGGTGTATAAATACAAAGGGTTATCAAGGTATTTTGCTTTTCTAGCACCTAAATTTAAAAGTAGCTAAGTACTACTTTTAAGCACTTTCCGCTCTTAAAAAATAAGACCACTAACCAACTACAAAAAGTGAAAGTGAAAGTTTTATTTGTATCTAATTCTCAGTTTTCTGTGTAATATTACATGGAACTTTATAAGGAAAAGCCCTAAATCCAGTAGATAGAAACACAGAATGCTAAAGCAAAAAGGCATCTTGAATATTATTTAGGCTGATCCTTTCCTTTTGCAGATGGGGAAACTGAAGCCCAGAAAGGGAAGGAAAATCTCTAGGGCCACATGTTTCAAGGACACAGTCATTATCATCCAGAACAGCCTTTTCACAACCATGTTACTCTACTACCTATCCCAAAGTCTGAGGGGAAAATTCATAAAAATACTTGAGAAGACAGAAGGAAAGTATTCTTTTCCTTTTTTCAAAGCTAGCTTGGTGACCTAAATCACCTCCTGAGATTTGCTGACCTTGAATTATAAGCTCTACTCCATATTAAATGACATCATTTCTTGTATTAATATGAAAGTATTTTTTCCATACATTGATAAAAGCAAAATGGCTGATATCCCAACATGACATTCCTGAATTCACTGTTTCAATAAAAAAGTCAAATTGTTTACACATGGCATGGAAATTTCACCTGTGATTCATACTGAAAAATATTAAATATTAAAAAAAAAACCCATACTGAAATAACACTAAGTTATGTGTCCCTGATCCAGTACATTGTCAACTGTCTGCCCCAGGCTCCACAATGGAAGTGGGGGTTGAATTCTTTTCAGAGACCACAATGAAAATTTCTCTCCAAGTCTGATTTCAACCAAAAAGAAAGAAAGGTGAAGAGAGAGAAAACGCAGGAATTTCAAGCCTCCAAACAGCGCTTAACTTTTCACTTGCTGCTTAGCACTATTATTTTTATCACTGAATCGTAGGATATTGTAGCTTAAAAAGATTCTGGAGATCATCTTGTCCAACGTCCTTCCTTTCACAGAAGACTCAGTAAGACAAGAGTCCTGCCCAATGTCACAGAGCTGATAAGGGACAAAGCCGAGGCTAGAAGCTCTAAATAACAACTCTGAATTCTTTCTACTGTGTCACACTTTTAATTTTCAACATACAGAACTAAAAAAGAAATGCACACATAACACATGTTTACTGATTTAGTTTTTATTAATAAAGTACACATACTGTTTGAAAATCTAAACTACTATAAGGCTTATAATGAAAAAGCAAGGTCTTTACTCTTTACTAGCACCACTCTAGATGTTTCTTCTTAACCTTTATATTTCTAAATTACATTAGTATTTTTTATTCTTTTCCTTCCAGTTTCAGACATCATCTACCGTGTCCCTTCTGTGAAAAATGAGAATTCAGCTCACATATGTTACTCTGTGCTTACATACTTTTATCTCCTCACCCACATACTATTTACTGGCATTTGATTGAAAAATATAAGGACGTAACTCTTTACCCTACTCATCCTCTCAAAATAATCAATAGCATACTTTTTATTTTAAATCAATACTTTAGTGTTCACCTTATCACACCTACAATAACTCACTGCTCAGTCATGTAAGACACTATTCCTTTCTTGTGCTTTTTGTTTGTTTTTCGGAAGTGGTAACCGCCATTTTCTTCACTTGCTGCATAGTGCCCTATCTTGTTGATAGTGCTGTTTACAGAGAACCTATGTACCCATCAGTACATCCCCCTCAAACCAGGGCAAACCATGAAAATTCTTCTTAACCCAACTAAATATACCATGTAATCTATCAAGTCTGCTTCCTCTCTCGGGGACATTTCCTGAAGTCCTCTTCTTCGCTCCAATCAGTACTAACTGCTCCCTTATTATCTTCCTGGAACTTTCCTTCACTATCATCCTGGAAATTCTGCTTGCTTGATGTCTGTGTTGAAACTGTTATTTCCAAGATGTCAAGACTTCTTTCTTGAGTTAGTGCCTCATCTTGGCAGAGCATATCTTTTATAATAGCCGTCTGGGAAAGGGGGGCCTGAGAGGTATTTTTTTTGACATCTGAATATTAAAAAATATCTATTCCATTCACACACTTGAATGATTGTTTACCTAGGTACAGAATTCAAAGCTGAAAATATTTTTTTCAGAATGTTTAAAGTTTTATTTCATTATTATTTATACATGGTAATGAGGGAACTGGAATAATGTTCTGATTCCTGACCCTTGGTATAGGAGTTGATTCTTCTCCCTAGAAGCATTCAGGATTCTATTCTTTAATCCCAGATCTTTTTTCATTCTTCATTGTGCTGGGGACCAAGTGAGTCCTTCCAATTTGAAAAATCTTACCCCCTAATTCTGATTATTTTCTATTTTGTCATATTCCCCTTGATTTTTTGTTACTTTTGGGTTTCTTCCTTCTTTTTTGCTCAGACTTAAATGTTAGAGATTTTTCCTTTAACACCCAGTTAATCTTTGGTTGTTGGTTCATCTCTACAAATGAGACTTTATAAAACTGGCCAGAGAGTCTAGGCATAGGCAGTGTTTACTGCCTAGGTGGTCTTTCTGCGAAGAACATATCAGTCCCAGAAGCTCTCACTGTTGTTTTTTTTAAGAGGAAGTCCTCCAATCTTCTGTCTAGGGATATAATCTGCACCCCGTTTTGGAAGTTAAGTAGGAAAAAGCAGTGGGGAGTTGTGTTGGTCTATCACTTTACGTTCACTAAAGCATCTTACTTCTTGACCAAATATAGCAGGCAGTTTAGGGTTTGGAGCTTCCTGGAGTTCAATCATTTTTCTGAAAGTAAATCTCCAGTCTCCCACTGGGGTGGGTGCAGCGGCAGTTATCTTGGCTATGCAGGTGGGAGAAGTGAACTGAGAGTCTTAGTCGTCTTTCTATAGACTTTAAACTAATCTTGCTTTTAGAACTATTCTTTACCCTATACTCTATAAGGTACTGGGTATCTTCTGGAGTTCTATGGCTTGAATTATATATTGTATCTTGAGGCTGTAGCTTTCAGTTTTTCTATATTCTGACAAATCAGTTGATCATTTATTCGCTTGTAATTTTCTAAAACTGTCAATTCTATTACCTTCTAGTCTTGTCTGTTCTTTTCATCCTAGAGTTCACAATTTTAAATTCCTCTACTTTTATTAGCAGCATTTCACTAGGGAGCTGACATAAATGAGTATATTCAATTTTTTTCTTATTTATAGTATTGCCATGATGTCCCCTATATATATAATAGTCTTTTAGTTTTGACTAACAACCTTCCTTACAATCTTTTACAAAGTACTCAGCACTCAGGCAGAGTTCTCTTTTCTGACTGTAAGTCTCTCTCTAGGTATCCCCCACCTGGTCATATTGTATTCATTTTCAAAAAGCCAACACAAGTTCCATTTCCTGTATAAGCTTTCTTTGATTAACTTCAGGCTAAAGGAGCATTTTGCCCTTCTCTCCAAATCCCTTTCTATACTACCTTTCTATTTGCTCTTTTCAGAAAGCCTTAGCTAATTGACTAGGTACTTAATAAATATTTAATGAATGAAGTAATTCAGTATGGGAGGGAATGAGAGACATTGTGACCCAGTGTATGTAGTTAAATGTGGGCGGTCTGGGTTGGAGTATCAGTTCTACCATTCACGAGTTGTTGGACTTTGGGAAAGTTGCTTTACCTCTCTGAGTTTCAGTTTCCTCACATATATATGTTATCTGCTTTGCAGAATTGTTGTAACAATTAAAGAAGATAAAGTATATAGAGTATCCCCCCAAATGCCTGGCACATAAGTGCTCCAAAAAAGCCCCCTATTATTATTATTGTTACATGCCCTCTCTATGGTATCATCATCATAGCATCTACCACTAGGCTTGGCCTGAAGCTGATGCTCGATCATCACTTATCACCTACTAGTTAGAATGGGAATCAAAACAGGAAGAAAAGAAGAGTGCAAATCAGAAGGAAAATCTTAAGCACATTATCATTTTTTAAGTACTAATTTTTATTAATTTATTAAGCTTCTGACAGCAAGCACTCTAGGGAGGCAGCAATAAGTCTATAAAAATGTCAGTATCTTTAAATAACTACATAGTGAACTAGAAAGCCCAGCTATCATGAGGGTGGTCAGATCGGGTAATAGATAGAGCCAGCTCTGCTGCGTGGCCAGAGCGAATTCCTTCCCTGCTTGAACTAGCCAAGTAATTTTTGAATTTTGTTTGGAGCCCTAGAATCCTCTGTTCAGATGAAATAATATGTAGAGGCCCAAAGTGTAAAACCAGTAATAACTATGCGAATTGTAAGACGTGGTGATGGGATAGAGTCTGTAGGCTGCACAGACACAGTTTACATTCCCTTGGACTAGATCATCTCGAAGAGCCTTTCAAAGTCCAAGGAGTTGATCTTAAATGCTCTAAAAATTTCAGGTTTGCACTGTACATCCAAGGATTTTGATACAAAAACATGGATAGGTAATGCATATTCATAATGTGTCCCAGGAAGGAACACTAGCCCATTAGCCCCATTTCTGGTTTTGCCTAGTTCCAACGATGTCAGTGAGAAGTCAAGTGTGGCTAAGAGGATGTCAAATCTGTACATATTCACTTGAGGGGTAGGTATGACGGAAAAGTCTACAAACATACAAAATGAAGGGGTATATGAGGTTCGGTTTTATACTATATCAGCTAGAAATGATCCACTGTTATAAATACTTCAGAAAAGGAACACATGTCAATTTTCATTAATTGTTTAACAAGTTTAGTCCCTGGGCCTCCCTGGTGGCGCAGCAGTTGAGCGCTGCGCTGTGGAGCTGTCAGCAGCGGTGATGCGAGCTCGACGCCCAGCCGGGGAGAGCCCCACATGGTGCGGCAGACCTCTCCTGCCTCGCCTGCTGCTCCCCTCAGCAGTGATATTTCTGATCTGCCTGTTCTGCTCCCCACTCTGTCTCTGGTGAAGCCTCTCACCACCCCATAGCTCTGGCCTGTACCCCAGCTTGTATAAAAAAAAATTAGTTAAAAAAAAAACCCAAAAAACAAGTTTAGTCCCTGCTAAGGTATTAAGTACAAATAGGAAATAAAAGAAGAAATTAGGCCAAGGAGGATAGAAAATGGAAAAAAAGAACTATACTTACTACATTTCTACAAGAACTATTTATTCATCCAAGTATTTATTTGGCATCCAATAAGCTATGCACTGTGAACCATACCAGCTCTTCTGAATGACAGGCCTGGACTCAGTCTTTTCTCATCATATACTGTATGTTACCTTAAGCAAGTTACATAACTAATCTGGGCTTTGTCTAGAAAACACAACCTACAACATTTGTCTCATATGGTTGGTTCTAAGAGTTAAGTTAGAATTTCTACAGAGAATGGAAACTCCTGAAGCCTGACTTTTAGAGGGTATTCAATAAAACTGGTTAAAGCCCAGGGCTCTAAATTCGAGAGTTAAGCCTTTATCTCCCTTGTCAGCAGTAAGAATCTACTTTGTGGTTATACACAGGAGAGTCAATGAGGAAGACAACTTCAGAGGCAGCTGTGAAGGACATGAACAAATGAAGTCCTCTTTTCTCTAAGAAATCTTACTGCATATTTCATTAAAACCTGTCCTCACAGACCACTATCAGTACTACACTTCCCTAAACATAGCTTCTTCTGCTCTCACTTCTGATTGGGGAAGGCAGATGCCAAGAAACCCCAGGCAATAAAATATTGCTTTGGGTCTAACTGCCTCAAATTAGTCTCTGAAATAAACACCTTTTGTAACAACTTCCTACTGCAGCATCACTTAAAGAGTCTAAGCAGTTTTTAAGTGGAATTTTGGTTTCAATTAGCTTGAATTTCAGCATTACTCTGATTGGTTTAAACCTCTATGGGAACAATAAATTTCTATGCAATTCTATGGCAGACTGGTAGGTGAAAACTATACATAGATGATAAATCAGGTGGGAATTGGGGCGAAGCAATGTTCCCAGTTATTGCCTGGGAAAATGGACAAATGCTATTGTCTACTAGCAAAAGAAAAGCCCCATAGTAAAATAACCAGGAAGATCTGGCTTTATAATTACTGGACCAAGCAAAAAAAGAAAACTAGAGCAAAGAACACATTTAGACTCCATATTTTCTCTCCACATCATCTTTTTGCATAAAAATACAGTAGTTTTTTTAAACCACATGCTAGCTTTATTTTGAATTACTACACATTCACAATGAGTTTCACTAAATAAGACAGATCAACTATGATGGTAGAGCTCTTGCTGCTGAGATAAACTAGTACATACAGCTTGATAAACTGTGTGCCATTGATTAGGTAAGACCATTTGTAGTTCTGGAGATCATTATTTAAAAATAAAGTAAAAGAAGAAAAAATAAAGTGTGATTGTATTTCTAAGAAATAAATGTTAAGTTCTTGTACTGAGTGAGCATATCATTGAGCTAATTTAATATCAAAATGTTCAAATTTATTTTTATTTTTTAAACATAATTTTGCTAGGCCAGGAGAGACTCTAGGGGTTCAGAAATCATTTTGTTGTTTAGGTTTTGGAAGGAAAAATTCAGTTTAGACATCACACACACACATACACCCTTCCAAGTTATATTCATCTACACAAGGCCACTTATTGCATGGCTTATTAGTTCCATATGGGGCTCGAGCTAAGCTGCATGGCATGTTTGATACAAACCTTCTGTTATCGTGAGGGAATGTGGATTAATACAATGCTTCAATAAAGGTTACTAAAAGATCAACACTTTCGTGATGGGATTACAATGAATTGGACTGTAAAGAGACATGGTCTGGAGGAAGTGAAAAAGGAGAAATTAAAAATGGACATACACATCAAAGACTTAACTTTAGAATTTTGGTTTATGTAGTAAAAAAAAAATCTCAACAGTACTAGTTACTAGTTTCAATTCATTTTTCAATGTTCTAGTTTTAAAGGCATGAAAAGAACTAGATTAAGAACTTGAAAAAAGGGCAACACCAAATCAAAAATAAAATTTGCTTTTCTAGAAAAAAAGACAACTCTTTCAGCGATGTGGAAAAGTTAAAGAATACTTAATATGAGCAATAATATTGTTTCTTACAGTGAGTCATTGCAATATATACCTCTAAGGAAAAGTATAAAAATCTGATTATGGGCCTCTGGTTGCAAGAACAACCTAAGTACTTTTCCATCTTCATCTATAAAGCATACCAGTTCTTTTCCAAAATAGATACGTTATAATGTAAATGCTGGACACAGCCAAGGCCTGCCATTCTGGGGTCTGAAAAACATAAAAAGTAACATCTAAAGCTCTGAAGTCCAAGAAATGGAAAACTTTCCTTCAATTCTTCCACCCAATCAGACTATCAGCTCCTTTTAGAATCGTGGAATTCATATTAGAGCTGAATGGCACTTTGGAGAGCATCAGTCCACCTGTTTTCTTTTACCATATAAGGAAAGTGATAGGCTAAGTGGCCATTGGATGAACAGATTGAGTCCAGAGACCAGAATCTAAGTTTGCTGAATTTTAACCCTGGGCTCTTTATATCATATGTTGCTTTGTAATTTTTGTGAGGCACATGTTATATTTGAGCCAAATCTGTCATATTAAACATATTTCAATTAAGAAGGTCCTTTGCTTCAGAATCTTATATAAGCCAGAAGACAGCTGAGAAAGACATAATGTGAAACTGACAACTCTGGGGGTCAACCCAATTTGTAAGTGCCGCCTCTATCACTGCTAATTGCGAGTTGCTAAAGATGGTCCCTAAAGCATATTGCAAATGAACAAGCAAAACAGAACTGGAAATTTGTCGAATGCAGGTTAAACATACCCTTGACAGCAACTTCAGTTAGTTTTAATTAAAGATCACCAGACAAAGGTTATGTTCTCTGGAGGCTAATGGCTATAGGAGAACAAACTTGCACGGGATCCATGAAAGCAGACAGAGATTCACACCGTCAGGTCTACCAGGCTCAACCTTTGCTCCCCACCCACATGTTTATAGACTTAGGCACCCTGATTTACCCAACTGCCTTCTTCTGACCTATGTATAACCCAATGTGAGTTTCTAATTCCCTCAGGAACTAAACTGATCAAACTTAGCATTTCTACTTTCTTTTCACTGACTTTGACGCAATCTTGGGGGGAAGAACTGTTCAGAGCAAGAAGACCACAGTCTTAATAGGACAGAATCAGTATTCTTGAATGTCTTGTAAATGGAACCATATTTAGTCATGTGTACCTGGATCTTTGATTTATTTTTGAGATTTATCCAGTTGTTGCATCTATGAGCAGTTCATTCCTTTTTATTGTTGAGAAGTAATCCCCTTTATGGATGCACCACATTTTGGCTTATCTGTAATGACACTTGATGAATATTTGAGTTGTTTCATGTTTTTGGATATTAAGGTGCACAGGTTTGGGTACAGGTTTTTGTCTGGACTTTTACTTATGTTATTCTTGGACTAATAACTAGGAGTAGAGTTTATGGATTAAATGGTAGATGCAGGTTTAATTTTCTTTTTAAAATGCTGACCTGTTTTTCAAAGTGCAATGTTTTTTTTTTTTTGCATTCCCACTGGCAATGTATGTGTGTTTCAGCTGTTCTTCATCAGCAAGAGTCCCTAAGTCCATGGCCATTCTACCCTGAATTCACCTGGTCTTATCTGAATTCAGAAGCTAAGCAGTACTTGGATGGGAGGCCATAATCAGAACTTGATACTGTCAGTTTAAACATTTCGAGCCATTCTATTAAGGACTTAGTAGTATACCATTACATTTTTAATTTGTGTTTCCATAATGTCTAATAATATTTAGCATCTTTTCATGTGCTTTTTTGGCCATCTGTCTCCTTCTGACCCTCCTGCAGTATCTGGTACCTCTGATAAATATATAACATCTGATTAATACCCTCTGATTAAACTTAATACCTTCTAATTAGTAATACTCTAATACCACCTCTGCAAGGCACTGGTTCCAGGCCTCCAACAACCATAGATACCAAAACCTGTGATGCTCAAGTTCCTTATAAAAAATGGTGTAGTATTTGCATACACCCTACTGCACATACTCCTATGTACTTTAAATCATCTCTGGATTACTTACTATACCTAACACAATGCAAATGCTATGTAAACAGTTGTTACTATATATTGTCTAGGGAATAATGACGAGAAAAAAAAGGTCTCTAAATCTGAATCAGTACAGATTCAACTATTGTAAGTTCAATAACATAGCACACACTGGAATCTGAGATTATCAAGAAGGCCAACTATATGTACGTGGCATTGTTTATAACAGGAAAGGTTTGGAAATAAATGAATACATGCTAGATCTTTTGCCAGGTTCAATGGTGGAATGATGATTACATTAATAAAATGATAGTAGAAATGATGTTCCAGCTACAAACAGGTTTATTGAATGATTATGTGCCAAGCATTATGCTAATTAAGCAATTCATATTTCATTCAGTCCTCACTATAATTCTCTTATTGTTGAGACTCAGAGATAGTTAATAAATGGCTGAGCTTGAGTGTGCACCCCTGGTTTGTCTGACCCTAGCACTCTGAACTTTTAACCACTTGAGAATGATGACGCCTATGGTCATATCAATACCAACCACTGGCTTTCTCAACATTCAATCTGTGCCACTCATGGAACTTGACCGCTTACTTATGTCATTTCATTTAATCTTCTTAACAGGCCTATGAGGAAGGCAGCACAATTCCCATGCTGCATATGACAAATTTAAAAGGTTAAAGGAGTTGCCTGACATTTCACAGGTAGCAAGTAGAAAAGCTGGGATTTGAATTCAACTCTGATACTTTACATACTAGCACAGTCTAAATATTGCTTCCAAAATGGTTAGAAATGACTGTTTTCTCGTTCCTCAGCTAACTCCCATACTTAGAAAAAGCCCTTCAACTCTTCAGAGAAACACATTCCTCCTCTTGATGTCAGACATGCGACAACAGTTACATTTGCACTGAGCTGTTGTTCAGTTAAGCTATACACATTCAGTCTTTGAAAAACTTTGCTTGTAAGTTAATCTCTACAACCTCTTCATCATTCTTTATGTCTCTGAACTCGCTCCAACTTCCCGTAAAGAATCTGGTGATGAGGTGCCCAAAATGGAACACAGTTTTCCAGAATGCTCTTTTTTTCTCACTAATGATTTTTCCTTTAAAATGTTAATTTTACTATAGTATCTACACTTTGTGTCTTTTAAGTTTTTTTGTGGAATTCTTCCGACTCACTTGAATTGCATAAAGTCCAAACCCATGTGTCCACTGTTCAGTCTCTATGGTTGACCATAAATAAATGTAGGTTTAAAAAAATAAAAAGAAAAATGGCAATGTACTATCAAGTGCACATTGTTCCTCCAACTGGACAGATGTTCTGGAAGAATTTTACTTATGTCTTAATTTTACAATTCTTCTAACAAAAAGCAATTATTTCACTAGACATGTACCAAATACTTACTACTGAGGCAAGGTGGTCATGGTCTGATGGGGTATCATAAAATGACTCACCCGTGAATGCCACCCTGAAGGAGGGTACCTCTTGATGAACAGTAACTAAGTGAAGCTAAAAGAAAAGTACAGCCTTCTATGAGAGTCTAATGGGCGAGATAGTAAGTTTTAAATTTCAAGATCGCCCCCAAGACCTTCATCCCTTGATCGTTTTATGCTAATGTCAAAGGGAGGTTACCTGGCTGGGTCTAATCTAATCACATGGGTCTTTGAAAAGCGGAGTTTTCACTGTTCGGCAGCAGAAAATTCAGAGAGATATGAATGGACAGAAGGGCTTGATGGGACATTATTGGTGTGAAGCAGAGCAGTCACTGAGAAGGAAAGCTGGAGGTCTCGAGGAGCTAAGAGTGGCCCCTGGCTGAAAGCCAGCAAGTAAAGGGGAACCTCAGACCTATAGCTGCAAGGGAACTGGATTTTGCCAACAATTTAAATGAGCTTAGAAGTGGATTTTTCCCAGGAGCCTAGTCTGACCAACACCTTGGCTTTGGCCTTGTGAGACCCGGACCAGAGAAACCAGATGAGCCCACCCAGAATTCTGACATACAGAACTGTGACATGGAAATGGAAGTTATTTAAGCTGATAACTTTGTGGTAATTTATTAAGGAGCAATAAAAATACCAATACAGGTGAAGATTACCTCTACCTTTGACCTGAAAATATTTGGAGTGAAATCATGGGTAGGCTGTCACCCAAGTAAACCCTGACAGATAACAATTTTGTGTGTTTACTATGTTATCAAGCACAATGGGGATGGCTCTGCACAAGGGCACAGAGGATTTTAGTTAGCAAATAATATTTTAAACATCAACTACATGCTGGGACACACTTTTCCAATGGCTAATTTAAGTGCTCAGGGAGAAGGGTTTATGACACTGAAGAATCACCCCTAATTTTATCTATTTTGGGAAGTCTAAGTTTGTTCTCCAGAGATTATTGTTCTCTAAAATATCTGTAAGAACTTACCAGGTTAAGAGCCAAACTTCAATACTCAAGTTTATGGAAGAGTGACTGAAATACTACCAAAATCATGAATAACTTATTTGGAACAAGAAAAAAAAATCTGTTTTTTAATGGAAAGCATGCAGCATTATATGAGACCTATTTATCACACTGGGAAACCACAGCCCATTTGAGCTAGCTATATAAACTACCTAAGGTAACACCACTAAGTCTATTTCTTTTTTGTCTCACCTTCAGTGTTGTATAGGTACAAGCAGCTGTAGTCATGCACTTATTCAGTCAACAGGTATAGAATACCTTGTATATGCTAGACCATGGGCTGAGGTTTTTTAAAGTAACCATGTTTTTAAAAGTTTTTTTCTGTTTTTCAAAGTAACCATGATAAAAGGGGAAAGACATTTAAAAATCAGAAACATGTTAAAGAATACATACCACATTATAGGAAATTATAGGAACACAGAGGAGGACCCCTAATCAAGACTGGGGGAGAATGGGGTGTTTACAAAGGAAGTGATAACCTATCTAGGTCACACAGTAGTGGTTGGATTTTGCTAGGTCAAAGAGTAGGGAAATGGCATGCCAGTCAGAGGAAATTGCATGTGTAAAAGCTCAGAAGCAAGAGAGAACATGGGAAATGGTAAGCGTCCTGGCATGGGAAAGACAAGGAATAAGGCTAGAGTAAGGAAGGGTTACTACAGGAAGGGAGACCTTAAGCAAGGTTCTAAATTTTGAGTATCTCAAAGAAGTAACCAGCATGTCATAGACTAGATAAAACAGAGAATGGAACAGTTCAACAGCCTCAAAGAAGGATGATGGCTTTACACAAAGAGGAAAATGATGTGGTCTGCAAAAATGGACAAGCTACCCATCCCTCCCTTCGTCTTCATCACCTTCTTATTCTGGTGGAGTGCCAGAAAATATCTCCAATGGAAGGGGTGGCAGATTTCAGTTAAGATAAGAATTCCTGGGTAAGGCACCATCAAGAGCCTGTTCTAGTGAAATCTGGAGGTCTTTGAAGCAGTTAAGCCTATTGAGGAAGAGACTACCTCAGAGTATTTGTGAGAATCAGGAAGGTCTAGTAACGTGGAACAGGTAGTTCTGGGCAAAGGCTGGGGCAAGTTTTACACCTAGCAAGAGCCCTGGTTGGACGCAGAATCATAGCGAGTAGAGCATAACCTTAAAAGACACTTAGCTTTTCTTTTTTACATAGGATTTCTTTGACAATCATCTAGTTTTGGCATGTACACCACTAACATACTTAATTCATGACCAGGATTTCCATTCCATTATTGGACAGTTTATCTGTTAAAAAATAATATTTCTCATGTAAAGTAAAATTTCCCCCTTTCTGATTTCTACCTATTTGTATTAATTTAATACATTGGCAAGGCCTTCTTCCTCCTGAAAACCTTTTAAATATGAAGATAACTAGCTCCTTCCCTTGGACATTTTCGTTTTTTACATTTTTACTTGTTCAGTATTTTTTTCCATGTATATCAATAATTCCATTATGATATTAATGGCTAGCAGATAAAACTGTTAAAAATGCCATATTAAGTAAAAGAAGGGACCCTTGATTCCTCTGAGGGATCTTTGTTTTGTCTCTGTCTCCCTCAGTTTTGCAATGTGTGAGAACACCAACTTCTTTGTAGTTGTAGCTCAGGTGCTCTGTGTCAAAACCCTCCCAGTCCCACTCATTATGCTGTATCCTGTCACGCACTCTAAAGTCCAACCACCCAGAAATACTTGCTACTCCTAAAATCAACTTCAAACTTTGAATCTTTCAGTGATGCCTTTTTCAAGTTATTCTTTCAGTCTAGAAAGTTCATCCTAGTCCATTTCTGGTTTATCTATTAAAATTTGACCCTTCAGGTTTAGTCAAATGTTATACATGAAAACCTTTCCCTGACTGATCATTTAATGGTCAGCTTCTGTGTACCAAGTTCTTTGCCAGGTTTTTTAATATCGTGTCTTACTTAAATTTTATTATCTTTGCCTCACAGATTGAAGATGCCAGTTTAGGTAAGTAATTCCTAAAGGTTACACAACTAATAAAACACAATGACAAATACACCAATAAAATACTAGTCTTTTACTTAAAGTTCATGAACATCAAATAATTCTGTTCCCTTCTTTTATAGCATGCATGCTATGGATAAACATTAGAAATATACACCCAAACTACCAACTTCCTCTTACTTCCCCTCTTCCTTCCCTTATAGTCTAAAGGTATGAACTGTTTCAGAAGGTAACATATACTTTGTTAATTGGAGTTTTAAGAAGAACCATGATGAATCTCAGGAGTACTACAGAAGAGTGTTGACAGTTAGAGGACATGCTGCTGATCTCTACATTCTGCAACAGTATGGTTTTCAGTTTGTGGCCAGGAAATGACAAATATGCAGAGAAGACTGACTGTGGTTTTGGGATATCACTAATTGCATTCAGATCTCATTCTTCTACTGTTGGAAATACAACAAAATTAGGCTAAATATGATAATTAAAATAGAGAGTATTTTAACGTCCATTGTGTTTTCTTACAGCTATTTAAAAAACCTTCCTTCTCCATTTAAAACTTCTTTTAAGGAAAGGTGGGTGAAGATGGCAGGTGTAACATATACATCCACAACCTCCTGAATTTTGAAAAAACATGTCAGTAAAGGAATTTTCTATCTTCATGCTGCCATTGTTTCTAATAAGAAGGCAGCAGTGTTTTAAATTGTCATTCTGTTGTATGCATTGTGCTGTTTTTCCTCTGTCTGCTTCCAAGATCCTCTCTTTGATTCTAACCATTTGACTACTATGTGCTTTGTGTGACTTGTTGTGTGTGTGCAAGCGCATGCGTGTGCATGTGTGCAGTACATGTGGGTATATGGTCTGATTTCTATTTATTCTGCTTGGGGTTTGTTGAGCTTTCTAAATCTATTTATTTAGGTCTTTTATGAAATCAAATTTGGAAAAATTATATCTTTTTCACTTTTCTTCTAATCACGTGCATGCTAGACTTTTCGATATTGCCCCATAGGTTGCTGGAACTGCTATAACAAAATACCACAGTCTGAATGAGTTATAAACAACAGAAATTTACTTCTCACAGTTCTGGAGACTGGAAGTCTGCGATTCGGAGCCAGTCAACATGGTTGGGTAAGGTCTTTCTTTTATGGGCATTAATCCCATTCTTGAGGGCTTTGCCCTCATTACCTAATCACTTCCCATATGTTCCATCTCCTAAGACCATCATCACCTTTGGCATTAAATTTTCAATATATAAATTTTGGAGGGACACAAATGTTCAATCTATAACACTGGGATTCTATTAGGCTTTTTATTACTTTGCAGTTGCATGTAGGCTAGACTCTTGACACTGTCCCAAAGTCCGCTGGGGCTCCAATTGTTTCTTTATTTAATCTTCCTATTTATTCTTCAGATATGATAACTTCTGTTAATTTACAAATTCACTGACTACTTTTGGCATCTCTATTCTGCTGTTAAATGCATTCAAGTATGGATACTGTATTTTTCAGTTCTAGTATTTCTAAGTTGGTTCTTTCTATAATTAGTTTTTTTTTAAAGATTTATTTATTTATACATATAAGCTGGGGTACAGACCAGAGGTGTGGGACGGCGAGAGGGTTCACCAGAGACAGAGTGGGGAGCAGACCAGGCAGATCAGAAATACACTGCGGAGGGGAGCAGCGGGTAAGGCAGGAGAGGTCTGCCGCACCATGTGGGATTCTAGTATTTCTAAGTTGGTTCTTTCTATAATTAGTTTTTTTTAAAGATTTATTTATTTATACATACAAGCTGGGGTACAGACCAGAGGTGTGGGACGGCGAGAGGGTTCACCAGAGACAGAGTGGGGAGCAGAACAGGCAGATCAGAAGTACACTGCTGAGGGGAGCAGCGGGCGAGGCAGGAGAGGTCTGCTGCACCATGTGGGATTCTCCCCGGCCGGGCGTCGAACTTGCATCGCCGCTGCTGACAGCTCCACAGCGCAGCACTTAACCGCTGCGCCACCAGGGAGGCCCTATAATTAGTTTTGTTTCTCTGCTGTGATTTCTTTACCATTGCAGTCACTAAAAACACATTTCTTTCACATATTTGATGGTTATAATAGTTGTTTTAAAATTCTTGTCAGCAAATTCTAACATGTGTGTTATCTTGTAGTTAGTTTTTGCTGACTTCTCTAAATAATACTTCACATTTTTCTGTTTCTTTGTATGTCAAGCAATGTTGGGTTCTGTCCGAAACACTGTGAGTGTGCTCTTTTGTTTTGCTTTCCTTTGTTCACTGGTCAATTAATGTCACCGGATTCAAAGTGCAAACTCTGTCTCCCCTGTAGGGAGGTTTCTCAGAGTCTACACTGTGCACGCATGGTTCATGGACCAGTTAAACATTTGGGTAAAAGGTATACATAAAATTAGTTCTCACTTTTATAGAACTTTCCCCCTCATTTTCCAACTGCTGTGGTCCCCTGAATTGTTTTCTGGTTCTTCAAGTCAGAAAGATATGAGTTCTATCAGAATTACATAGCCTGCTATACAAATAAAATACTTACCAAGTGTTCCCTTCTTCCGTGATAATTTTGCTCAAGCATAATTGCCTGCTTATAGTCACTCTCAGATAGTTTTATTATTATTTTGTCCTCAGTTGATAGCACTTTCCCCCTTTAATTTTCATTAATTGTATATAGCTTTTATTCCAGGTAGGCTGATTTGATAAAGAGTTATTCAGTAATATATAAACAAAACCTCCAAGGGAGTGCTATACAGATGCATATATGTAAGACAAAGAATAGAAGGAGATATAACAAAAACAAAATTTTGGAAGTTAAAAAGTGGATAGATATGTGGTAGCTAACTTAGCAGACTTAAAAGTTAAAAACAAACAAACAAAGAAGGCTGACTTCTCAGCCAGAAGAAGGGAAAGAAGAGAGGCAATCTGAACTAACCTCAATCTCCACAAGGATTAAGAATTGGTGTCCTCACATATTTTTAAGGTGGTACTAAAGTAGGGAAGACTGGTTGGGGAAAATTTGTAAGCGCTCTAGATCCCCTCCCAACTCCAAAGAATCAGGCCACATCCCTCTTACACCTGGAAAATAAAACTGGAATTTTAATCCTTCAGAAAAAGAACATCAGCATAACTAATGACCTTAGGGTTGACAGCCCCTATCCAACGAGCTTCCAATGTTTTCCAGTCCTCTCTTCTTCAAAATAAATATGTAATCAAGTATCAATAAGCTTCTAAGAAAAGCCTCTAACACAAATGATAACACTACAAATACCAATATGAAAAATAATTTAAATCATTAATATACAGACAAAAGATACTGCATACAAAAAATAAGATGGTATTCAGAGAAAAAGAGAAAAAGAGCTTTTATAAATTAAAATATTAAACAGATTATGAAAATAAAAAACAGAAGGGCAAGAAGATCAAAGTTAAGGGAATCTATCAGAAGGTAGAACAAAAAGAGATGGAAACAAGAGGGAATAAGAACATTGAGGATAAGTGCAGGAAATCTAGTATCTAAATAATAGTGAAGGGCCTCCCTGGTGGCACTGGGGTTAAAATCAGCGCTATCATGCTATTGGCAGCCACTGCAGCATGAGTTCGATCCCCTACCAGAGAATTAACCCACATGGTGAGGCAGACCTCTCCTGTCTCACCCGGTGATCCCCTCCGCAGTGTATTTCAGAAGCTCTGCCTGTTCTGCTCCCCAGTCTGTCTCTGGTGAATCTTCTCACCTCCTGGCAACTCTGGCCAACACCCCAGTTCTTGTATGTGTAAATAAAAAAATAAATCTTTAAAAACAATTAAAAAATAATAGTGGTCGAGAGAAGAGACGATAACTGAGAAGAAATTGCCCACAACATAATTCAAGGAAATTGCCCAGAACTTAATGACTTGAATTTTTAAACTGAAATGATCCACTGAGAAACTGGCACAGTAGATAAATATAAACTCATACAAAAGCTTGAAATTTCAAAAGCACTGGGAACAAATTCCCACAAAGACAACAAAGCAAAGAAGCAAAGAACAACAAATAAGTAAAATAGATCACATACCAAAAAGGGAACTCAAATGTCTTCAGGTTTCTCAAAAAGAGTATCAGAAGTTAAACAGAATGAATGGGGCAATGACTTCTAAATTCTAAGGAAATTATTTCCAGCCCAATAGTCCATATCCAGTCAAAGAAGAATAATCACATTTTCAGACTTACAAAGTCACTAAAATTTATCTTCATATGCTTTCTTAGGAAGTAGTAGTAGGATGGTCTCTAACAAAAAAAGAAAGTAAACTTAGAAAGAGGAAGACATGGGTGCCTCTCAGGAAACAGATTTCAACACAAGACAAGTGATGGGAATCCCGAGGATGACGTTAAAGGATGACGTTAAAGGCAGAGAGAGCTATCAAGCAGATGTGAGCTGATCAGAAGGCTGCAGAAGACGTTTCTTCCAAATATGAAATTTACTGAATACCTAACATGTAAATGACTGTGTAACACGTAAATGTCTGGACATATTGAGAGAAGATTTAGACAACTGGTAGAGTTTGCAGTGATATTAGTCATAAGCACACAGAAAACTAAGCAAAGGAAAAATAAAACTAAGCAAAGAAAACAAACAAAAAAAAAAACATGAGGTAGAAAATAATCTTAGTACCTCATGGCTCAGCTATGAGTGTGATTTACATAGATGCAGTAATTTAAATACTAGCCTATACTGGTAAAATGGGGGTTGGAAAAGGGATATGAATGTTGTAAAGAGCTGGTGAAAGAAAGCTAAGTTCTCATCTAAAGGAAGCAGTGATAATCTTAAAACAAAACACAAGAAATAGCAATAGTATCAGGTTGTTTAGTGATTGATAGGCAATTACTAAGAGACTGTTAAACTGTTGAAAGAAGTTACCTCTGTGGAATAAGGAAAGATACTATTTTTCACAATAAGGCTTAAAGAACTATTTGACTTTTGATACTAAGAGCATATATAAATTTTATAAAACTAAAAACAGTGTTAATGGGCCAGAACTTTAGGGTTAAGTGACCTAAAGACACAAACCCTTCCCCTCCAATTTCTGTTCTGCATACAGCTTCATGACATACAGCCTTATAAATTGGTAACAATCTGACCTATATTGCTATCATAAATACATTAGTTGAATTACACATCAGGCCAGTAATTCACTACTGCATCTGAAATAAAAAAATTTGTGAGTAGGAAACAATCTTATTAGAAAATTCTGATAATACTCTGAAAACATTTGTCGGCTCTGACTAGAAGAAACAAAAAGACAAACTCTTACACGTTTTGGGGAAAATGTTCCCTCCGTATAATTTCTCCTAATCAACTTTTCAAACCCCTACATTATCTTTGTACACACATGCAAAGCCAAGCACATTTGTAAGTGAAGACAGTAATTTCATCTGGTACAAATGTGCACTCCACCCTCATTCAAATCACAGGTTATTCCTTTCAGTGTTGAATTCTTAGTCCTTAGTCCAAATAGGAAAGTCACTGATTCATTCTACCTTCCATGCACAAACCTTTTCTGAGTCCTTATTATATGCTAGGTATCGTGTTAGGATAAAAGGATGAGTAAGTTTCAGTTTCTGACCCTTAAGAACTTATTAGGACACACACATACATACACACACACACACTCTGAAATAATAACAGAAATATGACAATTTTGATTGATTTTTTTTAAGTTCAGCAGGGAGAATAGAAGATGAATGATAACTGTTTAGATAACTGTTCAGATAACTTAAAAAAAAAGGCTTCATAGACAAGAAGGTGGCCTAACTAGAGAGTGGAGAACAAGAAGTGTAGCACATGACAGGAAGATTTCAGGCACAGGGAGTAAAAAGCAAAAGCAGAATGGGGGCCTCACCTCAGTGAAGTAGTTCAGCTTTCCTTGCATAAGGGGCCAGTGGCAGGGGTTTTGGGGTAAGTGGCAGCAGGAGGTGAGGCTGAAAGGGAGGAAGAAGACAGATCACGTGAAGCCTTTGCCATGCTAAAGTTTTTATTTTTTGAGGGGGGAGGATTATAGGAAGGTAGTATATGGAAAATCATTAAAAAGTATTAAGCAGAGGGTCGACATGAAAAGATCTGCGTGATATTTTTTCATTCCATTGCTTTTCCTAAATATGAATGCTTGCCTGAATGTCAAGTATTTGAGACTGGACTCTCTGTTGGAGGCAATGAAGAATCTCTTAAACATCAGCCAATGGGAAACCACAGCCAGTGGATCACTAAAATGGTATGACCAACACCACTACCGGCCTATTAGCTTTTATAAATGCCCAGTAATATCAAGGTTCAGAGAACAGCCCTGAACTAAACCAGGTCTACCACTGTAGTGACCATCGGTAAGTTACTAAACTTCACTTGACTCTAAAATGAAAATAGGAAAGAATTTGTTCTGTCCACCCCAGGGACTATTATAAAGATTGAATTATTAAAATAATGTACATAAAAAATTTTTGAAAAAGTATCCTCATCCTTCCTTTGTAAACTGTATGACCCTGGGCAAGTTGTTGAATTTTTCCTGAAAAGCCCTCATTTATAAGAAGGAATAATTCCATCTATCTTACACGGTGCTATGGGAACTGAAATGCTTTGTCTGACACACAGCATGTGTAATAGTAACTTAGCTATTTACACTGGTTTATGAAATAAGTATTCACTGAGGACATTCACTGAGTCCTGCTTTGTCAGAAGTCCTAGGAAAAAATAAGAAAAACTAGAATGCATTAAAAAATAATATCACATTGTTCAAGATCAGGCCAATTTAACAGCAACCAGATTCTATAAGTTTAAAGATTACTCCTGAATCTCATGCAAGAATTAACCAAGTTAACGTCTGATTTCCTCATTGGCATTTCCATGTACCCACACACATTCACAAGCATGCGGGGGTGTATGTGTAAGTGCGTGCGTAGAAACATTAGGACTCACTAAGGAAAAATAAATCTCTCACACTTGAAAATTAAGGAACTGCACAGGCAGCATATCTCTGGGTGAAGGTGATGCAGTGGGTTATACAAGCCAATAATTTATGTTGGGGCTTCACAAAATGTTAGACACTAGGAAAAGAACCAAAATAAGTCAAATTACATCAATAAAAAGGTATGACTAGCTGTGCTGCCTGGTCTGGGATGCTATTTCTTGCTATAAACAGCGAGGGCTAGAATTTAGATGACTAAACAGTGCAACAGTAAAAACAAAGCATGTTATAATAGCCGCCGCTAGATCCACAACCTTGGGGATCAATGAAACAATGCTTATGGCCGTATATACACAATCCTGTGGGTGTTTGTTTTTTGGGAAAAACAAGTTCACATCATTTCTAAACTAGCAATTTGTCTGCCTAGGTTTTGTTAAGACTGTTATGGTTATGATAAAATATGATCTTTCTTATTAAATCAGTTATGACCTTGGTAAAATATTACTTTATATTAACAGACTCTTGGGAAACTTTAATTTTATGAAACATGCACTTTAGTTTTGAAAAGTATGAAAGCAAAACTAGATATTGCTAGTCGGCTACATCATGTTAACAAGCCATCAAAAGATTTGAGAATATATATTAAAAATACACCAAATCTCCTTATAATTAGTTTCAAGTATGAAGGGATATCAACAATTAAAAGCAGTATGCAGCCACTACTTTAAACCCTTAAACATACAAAGAACAGTTCTGATTGGCTTCTTGGATTCACGTCTCCATGCCCAAGGTTATTCAACGGAAGGTGGCCAAACAAAGTAAAAAGGGAAAGAATGGGAACAAGCCCCTCTGGTCTAGGGATACCACACTTTGAGTAGCACTGATACAAACAACCTCACAACCTCGCACAATTTTATTTCCTAATAGATGTTTTCCTAAGGGAAATATTTGAAAAGAATCACATGCTAATGGCAAGGTCTGGGGCATAAAGGGAACTAATTTTTTTTTTTAAGGGAACTAATTTTTATTAGTTATTATTTTGTTCCAAGTTTTTTATACATATACTATTTTACTTTACCTTTACTCTAAGACTGTGTTGGCAGTATTACCATTCTGAACTCAAGTTCAGAGAGATGATAAACTTAGCTAAAGTCAGGCAACTAGTATGGAAGCCAAGAATCGTGCCCTTCCAATCTCCCCCTGCAGCAGGGAATATACCTGACTGATTTCTTCAGGCTTGGAACCTCGCTACATTCATGTCAGACTTTCTGCAGGCTGCTCCCAGTCCACGAGTAGCTGGTGGGATGGCAGGGCAGGCCCACCATGGTGAGACACAGGACTCTTCTAACGGACAACGTTGGCTTGAAGGCTGGCCTCAACCCGGATGAGCCTTTGCTGGAACTGAGGCGCAGTCCAATACTCTGCCTACCCAGTCTTTCTTCTTCTCTTCTTTTACAAGTATCATATCTATACTGCAGTCTGAAGGTTGTTCCCACTCACTTCCCTTCCCTATTCCAATAAATCTTTTGTAGATCTAATGCCCTCTTGAAGTCTGCTTCTTGTTCAATCCATACTAAGGCACCTAGTAAATGTATCATGTGATGAATCGTGATTATCTTAGGAGGAGAGAATGTGAGTACAGAATAGAGTCCAAGATATGTTTTTCTAAAATAATTTATTTATATATATATTTCACAACATTGTTCACTTTTGTACAATGTTTGTCTTCTCCTCTCAGGTGTAGTCCTTGTAAAATCCCACCACCAATTTATCCGTGCACCATCACCATAGCCCCTTGGGCTCTTCTCTCCCTTGTTTTGATCCTTCCTCCTCCTCCCCCTCCCCTGAGTATGTCTCTGATTTATAGCTGTCTGTTAATTTTGTTTTTTTTATTTATCGCTATTATTATTTTTTTTCCTGATACCTTATTTGGTTTCCTTATATTCCTGCTATAAGTGAAAGCATCCACTATTTTTCTTTTTCCTTCTGGCTTATTTCACTGAGCATAATCCCTTCTAGCTCCATCATGTTGCTGTGAATGGCATGAGTTTATCTTTTTTGATTACTGAAGAGTATTTCACTGTGTATATGTACCACATTTTCTTGATCCAGTCATCTATTTTTGGTCATTTGGGTTGTTTCCATCAGGATATGGTTATTTTATTCACAGTAGAGGAAGTGTGATGAAAACAGGAAATTGAAAAGGTTGTCACTGCCTATCTTCCACTTTTATGCTTGGGATTAGATGCTAAGGGTGAGGATCAAAGGTGGAAGATAGTGATGTTGGTAGTGAGACTAAAAGAAGTGTGTGTGCTAGCAAACCTGCAAAACTGACAACTCTTGGTATTATAAACTTCATATCACCAGCTGTGAAAAAAGTAGGAACAGCAAAATACCCAAAGCAAAACAAAAGGGCACTATCCTGCCACGGTGTTGCCATAGTCCATGAAGGCAGTTATTTATGGATTTCTCAAATGGAAAGTCACATTAGTAACTTTGCCAAATGTCTCAAATGGATATGAATGGCACTGAAGAGATATTGAGTATCGGTTATGGTTAAGGTGATGTGGTGAGTAATTCATCAGAATAATTAGATTTTATATAAATGTGGACTCCTTTTCATATAGGGCAACTTCTTGTATACCTCATCACATCCCAGAACTTAGTATAGTCCATTTGATGAATACTTTGGGACCAGTATATCCAAAAATACACAAAATTATATATATATATATATATATATATATATATATTCTGAATAATATTAGAAAACCAAGATAACTTTTAAAGACAAAATACAGGGAGACTAGGTTAATATATTTTGTTTAGAAGAGATCACATAAAAGATATTAACTTAAGTAAATGATATTATTGCTATTTTAATGGCTATGTTTTAGGGAAGAAAAGAGAATAAAAATGACAACATAATAATGGATGTCTTTGCTTTTCACATCTTCTACATCTGACCAGATTTTAGATCACTGCTAAAAGCTTTGCATTCTCTTGGGCTCAAATTCAGATATTACCAACTTCTTTATAGAAATAAATAAAAAAGCACTGATGGAAGATGTAAAGTGCATTAGTGTTCATGTTATCTCTCCTGGTATGAATTTAATGGGTATCTTAATAAGGAGATATAAACTAATGTCACTGATTAGGAACTATATCCACTCACATCCTTGAGTAGTCTCCAATGAGGCTTGATGATGACATCTGAATGGAATTCTATAAAGCAAATGATGAATTAGTATTGGGGCAAAGAGACACATAAATGTGCCTCAGAGATGAAACAATTATATTCTATATCACAAGTTAAAGGTCAACTCAAAAGACAATACAGTCAGTCCTAAAGCAGGGCTAACCAATTTGGCTAAACCCACTACTTGGAACTTGCTGAAGTTAAGCTGTTTTGATAGCTGGGCCACAGGCTTCCTTGGCTTTAATAACCTGCAAGTAACATTTACGTGTTTTAGGTCTCTTTTAATCTCCTAAATACCATGAAGTGATGTTTATCAGATTTTAAGACACAGGCACATTCCACTCCAATGATTTCATCCTCAGGGGACCTCGCCATTCTGAAGTCTTATTAAAAGAAGGTGAAGGTTCATAAACCTAAGAAGAATCCTAACTAACACTACACCAAATCTAAAAAAAAAGTTTTTTGACTTCACTATGCAGAGTAATTTCCTTTTCGTGGTTAATTTAGCAGTCATAGTTCAGCAAACTTTGGATAAAATCACCAATAAATTAGTGCATCATTCTCTCATCTTTCTCTTCTAATTAGATTCAATTTCAGTGCTTAGTGCAGAGGTTGATGTACAAGTGGTACATGCCATAATACCACAAACATACTTACTAGTAGACATTTGGGAAATCTTTCATTCTCTTAGGTACACTCTTTTTGGCACACATCTATCCAGAGCTCAGTCTATCTGTTTATTCAGAGCTTATTCTTACATTACTGATCTTTAGAAGACACAAACATCGTTTCTAAGGTATCTTTCTATAACACCAAGGGGGACAAAATACCAACAATTTGTTTCTGTTCTTTACTTAAAATTCTCCTCCACCAATGAATTAATTAATAATCCTAAACCTCAGTTTCCTCACTTGAAAAATGAGAATAATAATAAAACCCAAAGGCTTATGTGAAGATTATAGATGAAGATAAAAACTAGTGGGCATATAGGTAACCAGTAAAAGTGGATCTTATTTGTGAAGCTAATACAAATGAACTTCCAAGTGCTCTAGTTCAAAATTCTTTCTTCTGGTACATGACAATGAAATATTAAGTCATTAGTAATGGCAAAATTTTCACTGGGACTACAGGATTTCAATGATAAAGTGTCACACATACTTTTTCACTGTTATCCTATAATTTTTAAATGTCAAGATATAACATACACAGCAAAATGCTTAAGACAGACATATTCATTGTTTAAAGGATCATTATAAAGCAAATGCTGTGTAACCACAACTCAGTCAAGAAACAAATTGCTGCTGGTGCCCCCAAACCTCCCCATGAGTCCCTTTCTTATTATAACCCCTTCGCTCTCCTTGCTTTTTGTATAATTTTCATCCCAGACAATATAGTTTAATCATGCATATTTTTGAAGTATACGTAAACAGAATAGCATTTTGGAGATACTCTCTTGGTTTCCTTCATTTACTCAACATTGTGCAATTTGTCCTTATCATTTCATATATGGTTTTATGACTTCACAGTATCCCATTACATAAACATATTATGATTGATAATAAACTATTGCTGACAGACTTTACGTTGTTTCCAGCCTTTGGCTATTATGAACAGTGTTGCCATAAACATTCTCATATGCAGATCTTTGAATTCACCGGATAATGCCAAACTGCTTTCTAAAATGATTATATGCTCCCATCGCTTCTACTTTAAGAATAACTAATTTAGTGTGCGTGTATGTGTGCTTTTTATCAAAATAAGATTGGGAAGAATCATAGTCCACCACTGATAGATAGAAAGGGAGAGATTATTTATTTCAACTTCCTTGTGTTAGAGAAACTTGCCTAAAGTCACAGTGAGTAAGAGGCAAGATGAGTCAGAGAACCAAATTGTTAAAGAGAACTCTGAGTTAGAAGCTAGAACATAGTTTTGGGATCTTATTTCTAAAATATTAAACAGCCTTGCAAGACAGTCTGGAAATAATGGGATACAACTATTATATATTAATGTGAACATAATGGGGACAAAGGCAAAAATGTTTTAGGGCAGTTTAGAAAAGGTTGCCAACAACATAGAGCTCTGTTGTATAATAGAGCACTGTGAGCCCCACAGTATAAGTGAGGATACATGAGCTCATAGTTATCAAGTGGGAACACTGAGCCAGGAGTTGAACCCATGTCCATTTGTGCCTAAACTCCTACAGTTATATTGCCCTAAAATCTACCCAAGGTAGGGGGAATATTGTCATATTTTATAAAATATGAATAAAATGTTGACTTTGCTATTTTTACCAAGAACTAGTAAATATCAAGGGGGAAGTTCACACTATTAATTTTAAAAATACAGAATTATTAAAAGTTTCAAAATCTAGAATTTCAAAACAACTGTGCTATCTTCTCCTAAAAGCCAGTGATGCTCAGATTCCAAGTTTTAGCTTTAACACTTAAAATGTGACCTTGAGATAGTGCATTTTTTTCAAAGCTTAGTTTCCCAATTAGCAAAAAAGGACAACAGTAATTCTATACCATACCGGGTTTATAAGATTATAAGGAAAAGTGTCCCGTGACCTGTACAACACAAGGTTATAAAGATTGTAACTATCCACATAGCATTATACAAAGTAATAGAGAAGAACTAAACATTTAATATTCGAAGTCTAATCTATCATACTCAATCAAGTTTCACTTTTAAAGATTAATGAAATAAGAGAAGTTATGTAGGTATTTACTGTTTTAATACATTGAGTACATACCACCACATTTTTTTACAGTTCTAAGTGACTTTAATTTACTCCATTTTAAGTTAAAAATATGATCAGTACACTAACCGTAAAACAGAAAGAATACTGCTAAATGTTGAGGGAACGCTCTGGGAATGCTATATTCCAAACCTGATTTTAAAAATGCAATGTCACAGAAAAGGACATGTTTTAGCAGATGTAGAAATAGTGAGAAGGGGACTCTAGTGTCCAGGAATGCAGAGTAAGTCATGCCATCGAGAGGCCGAGGGGAGAGACTGACCCAACCCAGTGTGTATATCAACCCCAAGCTCTGTTCACACTGGTACCTCTGTGTGGAAGTCTTGACCTTCCCCTCTCATTTTCCCTCTCCTGTACTTCTCTCAGAGAAAGCTTTGAGTGATGGCCTTAAAGGCCCGGCTTGCATGTCTCTATCAGAAATAATTCCCAAAGAAGTCTTCACATCTCATGTTAATAGCTTACACTACACTGTGATGCTGAACCTGAGTGCCAGGTTGAGGAACCGAGTCCTGATCATACCTAACTCCCCAGGGCCCAATTTAGCACCTGGCACAGAGTGAGTAGTAAGCAATTAACCAGTCCTATTTAGAATCACAAAAATGCCAAGAGAATAGACAGAAAGTCACACTCATAGAAAGATTCAGATGAAAAACAAACAAAACACAAAACCATTTTACAGTGGCTAAAAGTGCCAAGCAGAGGAAAAGATGAACAAGGCAGAGGGAGACAGGAGTTTAGATGCTTCTTCCAAAAGCTTTCCTGAGTCTAGTCTAGTTTTTGCCTTACTGCCATAGACTATTTATATATAGCAAAGGAACTGACAATCTGAGAGAGGATTGGGAGTGGGGGGAGAAAGGAGGTAAAAATAGACAAAAGACAGACAAGTTTGTGACTTAGTAAACTCTACACACTTAGTTGCAAAGCTTAAGCATTGTTACCTTATATCTTATACCATTTTAGGGGTTTCCCAATTTATCATTTTCAAAAAAGAGGGAACATATTTATCAAAAGTGTATTGTTATTCACAAAATAACTCAAAACAGCAAAAATCATACAATATTGAATACATACTTATATAAAATACATGGATTAACAAGCCACTAACAATCAAAGAGAAATACTATGTTTTTTTCTCTCATATAAAAAGCTTATAAACAATGTTGACAAGTGGATATTAAAATCTATGTATTATTTGACCCAGCAATTGGGTATTTATCCTCAGGAAGTAATAGAACATTTGTAAAAATATTTAAGTAGGATTCTTAGTCATTTAAATTCCATAACCGGGAAATTTTGGAAATAATTTAAATGTTCATTCATCAACAAGGAAACTCGTTCACGAACAAGGCAAAGGAGACAACAAAGTTTTATACAGCTATATTCATAAACATGAAACTATCTTCACACTACAGTTAGGTGAAAAAAGATGTACACACAATAGAATGCACAGTATGAAACAATTTATGTAAAATTTTATCCGTTTGAGTGTTTATTTGTAGAGATGTTTGGAAAGATGTAGGCCAAAATATTACAATGTTTATCTCTGAATAATAGAATCCCAAGTGGTTTAAGTTTTCCCCTAAAATTTCGCTATTTTTAAAAACAAATTTGTACGGAGATTGGATCATTTATATTATTAAAAAGTTATTTCTATTAAAAATAAAGAAAAATTATTACCTTAATGTGAAATTAAAAGTTCACTGATAGTGAACAAGGTGTCTGAAAATATTCCTTCTTTACACATGGTATTCTTGCTGATGCAGTTAAAACAGTAACTTAGGCTCCCTCTTTATTTTTAACTTGCCTTTAGCCTGTACTGTATCTCCATGTTTTCACCTCATTTCATCATTTGTGGAATATGAAATGGTTTTATTTCAAAGATTATATGGCACTTTGTATTTTAGATAGGAGATTGTTCTTTCTTCCTGAAGATTGATAATTAATGAATGTATTTCTATTTAAATATGAAATAGAATTTCAATTTCACATTAAAAATGTGAAATAGGGGCCTCCCTGGTGGCGCAGCGGTTGAGCGCTGCACTGTGGAGCTGCCGGCAGCACTGAGCGAGTTCGACGCCCAGCGGGGGAGAGTCCCACATGGTGTGGCAGACCTTTCCTGCCTCACCCGCTGCTCCCCTCAGCAGTGTATTTCTGATCTGCCTGTTCTGCTCCCCACTCTGTCTGGTGAACCCTCTCGCCACTCCATGCCTCTGGCCTGTACCCCAGCTTGTATTTAAAAAAAAAAAAAATGTGAAATACTGTTTCAGGCACTATTTCAAGTGTTTTAGGAATAGTATATAATTCTCATAATAATTCTGAGAGAGAGGAATTATAACCTACAATTACAGACATTCTTACTATTCCCATCACACAGATGAGGACACTGAGGCACAGATAGCTATCCAAAATCATATAAAGTGATAGTACTGGCATTTGAGAACTTGCAGCATAGACCATAGCACTTGCTCTTAAACAGTTATATACCTTTATTTTAGTTCATTCTACTACAGGATTTTGGCCTCTCACTTGATACGTTTACATTAATTAGGATACTAATTTTATCCTTCCTGGAAACGCAAGTCTGCACATTTAGAAATTCTTTCCTGTAATAGGTTCCAAAATTTGCATAACAATTTTTTGAAGGCCACTTCCTGAAATAGCTTAAGCCTAAGTTATGCTGGCCACTTTGAGTCCAACTAAAATTAAGTGAAATTCATTTTTAATAGATATTATTGCTCATAATTCACTTCATGAGGCTTAACAAAAATTCAAAAAATTTATTTTCTGAACTAAGTAGTGTATTTCATTTCAGTTGAGATGCATTCTTTAAATATTTTTCTTCCAGCAAAAAATGTCACTCAGATTGGCACTTACAGAGTAAGTAATTTGTTTCTTTAGTTAAAAAAAATTTGCCAGTTTAAAATACTAAAATTTGCAAAGTACAATGCTAAAGTGAATCTTTTAAAACAACTAAGATAAAGGAGACAGAGAAGTTACCAAAGATGTTAAACCAAGTAAGGTGTTGATATTTATAATTAGCTGTTAGTAGGCACAGATAAAAGGAAATGAGCAAGTATGGGTCTAGATTTCTTTGTACACCATTCAATTATCTAACTATAAAACAGGAATAATACCAACACTTTTAGGTTTTCTGCAAAAGATAAAAGATGTAACATGTGGAAGATCTCTGTAACCTAAATAAGTTAACACATTTAAGTTACAATTTTTATATTTTTCATTTGGAAAGCTATTTTTGGCACTGAAAGTCCAGTTTCAGTTTAAAATGGGAAAAAACGTCCAACTGAGATTAAAATAAGTTGTTTTATTTTGTTAATTTATCACTCTCAGCATTTGAAAAGTACAGTGATGACAGATAATACATCATTAAAAACGTATCATAAACTGGTTAAAAGTTGATAATATTTCAAAAAATTAATACAAGAACATTTAACCAATAACTTGCAACTACAAAAGGTAGCACATTAGTCCTTTAATTATAGAATGAAACTTTTGGAAAACAATTATAGATAGGTAGAGGTAGGTAAGTAGATATTCTCTCTCTCTCTCTCTCTCTCTCTCTCTCTCTCTATATATATATATATATATATATATATAAATTTTCCTCAATTAAAGCCTTCAATAGGCAAGTTAAGATTCAATTAAATATATATTTAAATGAATACATTTAAATAGAAATACATTCATTAATTATCAATCTTCAGGAAGAAAGAACAATCTCCTAACTAACTCACTCACTGTTCATTCTTTCAATAAATATTTATAGAGCACCAGAAACATGCCCAGGGAGATTACACAGACTATGTTTAGATCCAAGTATAACTACCAGTAACTGTATGGTGCCAGGGCTTATGGTGCTTAAACAAAAAAACACCTTTCCTATCTCCACTATCAAGGTAACCTGTTCTAGACTGCTGGTATACCTTAAACAGTTGTTGGGTTTTTTTTTGTTGTTGTTTTTTTCTCTCCACACCTCAGCTCCCCATCCTCTCTCACTTGTCAGATACTTCCATCCCTGAATTTCCAGTTCAGGGGCCATACCTTTCCACTGAAGCATTCTCTCCCCACATTAGCTAACAAGAATAATAGCAACAACATCAATAGCAAAAAATGGCCACTACCACTGATCAAGTACCCTTTTTGTGGACAAATTCTAAGCTGCAAACTTGACATTCATTGATTCTAGTCCCCCCAACAATACTGATGATCTAACCTTATAGAGAAGAGGGAATGGAGGTGCAGTGAAATTATATGCCCAAGTTCACTCAGAGAGCAGGTGGGATGCACATCCCGGTCTGCAGGAATCTAAACCCTGCTAAGAGCTAGAACTGCACTGCTTTTTCCTTTTCTTTCTTCATTTTTACAATTAAGTTTATTTATTTATTTACTTATTTTCCTACACCATTGTTCATTTTTGTAGTATATTTGATTTCTCTCCTCAGGTGCAGTCCCCATAGTTCTCTAACCACTACAGATCCATGAACCTTCACTATAGTCCCTTGTGCTCTTCCCTCCCCTGTTTTGATCCCCTCCCTCCCCCTCCTTGCTGTATGACTCAGATCCATGGTCAGCTTGCAATTCTGTACAACTTCACGTTGAATAGAACTTCTCCTTTGACCGTGATCACAGCATGCTTTGTACCACTGGCTATTCATGTATTATGCATATTTTTATGCCCTCCCCACATTTAAGCACTCTGAAGATTGAGTCAGAATCTTAGAGATCTTGCACTACTCAAACATTCATATGTTTATGGATGAAATACATATATACATATATATGTATACACACACGAAAACATGATTTTTCTACTCAAAGAAAATAAGTCACATAGAGGAATATCTATAAGTAGAGTTAATTATCACCTTTCAAAGTGAAGATCTAACCAAAAATCTGTCCACAGCAGATAAGGGTTAAATTAAGTCTGAACTGATTTATTGGAAAACAGTTGAAAAAGCTTAAGAGATAGAATTTCTGTCACTATGAAATGCTTTAATGTCCACCTTACTAATCTCTCAACATCTGATATCACTCTAACACACTAATATATGTATATGTGAGACATATATTAGTGCTAATAAATAAAATTTTATTTTTAATAAAAAACTTGGTGGTACAGACAAGTCAATGCTAATAAATCCAGAGCAAGAAATGCTCAAGGTTAGAATAGTTCAATTATGACATATGCACACAAATGAATATTAAACTTTAAAAAATTCACAAGGAGTTTTTAACAGGTTGGGGAAATGCTTGTGTTCAGTAAAAATAAACATACATATAGAATGTATGTATCTGTCTTTTTTATATTTTGCATCTTAAAAATCATTTAATCCAATATGCTTGCTACTGCACAAAAGTTCAGGTTGACAGGAGCAGCTGGGAAGGTGGATTAAAGGTAGTAGAAGAGAATGCTTATTTCTTTTTTCTTTCTTTGCTTTTAAAAACATTTTATATAGAATAATGTCCAAAACAATGTTTGACAAACAATAAGAAAATGAAAGTACTGGCAAGAAGATATTGGCAATTTCAGAAAAATGCCGAAATATGTTTTATGAAAAAAAGAAGTTTTTGCCCTTTGCTTTCAGTATTCAAGGCACTCAGAGCTTACAAAGTAAATTAAAAAAAAAAAAAAAAAAAAAAAAAAAACCTAACCATGCCACATATTGCTCCAAAAGTAGTTATAATACATATCCTGTTCTTCAAATTCCAAGTATTTCAAAGTATTACATGATTCGGGGAATAGCTATGCTTCACATAGCTTGGTAGCTGGGCATCCCAAAGGATTTAATTTCTATTATGGAGACATTAATAATATATACAAAGGTGATTTCTTCCTGTGCAGTCTTCCAAGGACCCCAAAACCATTATTTTTTAATTAATTATTTTTAATTGAGGTAACATTGGCTTACATTACTGTTGGTATTTTGGAAGTATATAGGATTCTCCCCACCCCAACCCCCGCCTTATAACCTTTAATCTCCTTTCTATACCAATGAATTTGCACATTATAGACAATTCATATAAATGAAATCACACAATATTTGCCCCTTTTATGGTGAGCTTATTTATGATAAAGGGATCTTATGGCCAAATCTGCTGAAATCTAATTCAGTAGGAAAAAACAGTGTTCAAAACGTTCATGAAATTTATATGGAGCCACAAAAAACTGCGAATAGCAAAAGCTCTCCTGACTAAAAAGAAAGAAAATGGAGGTATCACATGTCTACATTTTAAACTATACTACAAAGCCATAATAATTAAAACAGCATTGTACTGAAATAAAAACAGAAACACAAACCAATGGAATCAAATAGAAAACCCAGAAATAAACCCATATATTTATGGGCAACTAATCTTTGACAAAGGAGCAAAGAACATGTAATGGAACAAGGACAGTTCGTTCAATAAATGATGCTGGGAAAACTGGATTGCCACCTGCAAAAAAATGAAGCTGGATCACTATCTCACACTATGCACAAAAACCAACTTAAAATGGATAAAAGACCTGAATGTAAGACCTGAAACCATAAAATACGTAGAAGAAAACATAGGCAAAACACTACACAACATACATCTTAGTAACATCTTCAAAGACACATACCCCAAAGCAAGGAAAATGAAGGAAATGATAAACACCTGGCATTGTATCAAACTAAATAGCTTCTGTACAGCAAAAGAGACAGTGACCAAAACAAAGAGACACCCTATGGATTGGGAGAAAATTTTTGCGCTTCATGCAACTGATAAAGGACTGATCACAAAGATATACAAATAACTCACATGACTCAACAAAAACAAAGGTAACAATCGAGTCAAAAAACGGGCAGAAGAGCTAAAAAGACACTTCTCCAAGGAGGAAATGCAAATGGCTAACAGGTAACAGGTATATGAAAAAATGTTTAACATCACTTATAATCAGGGAAATGCAAATCAAAAGCACAATGAGATACCTTACACCAGCGAGAATGGCACACATTAAAAAACAGGCAACAACAAATGTTGGCAAGGATATGAAGAAAAAAGAACTCTCCTACATTGCTGGTGGGAATGCAAACTGGTCCAACCACTATGGAAAGCTGTATGGCAGTTCCTCAAACTGCTAAAATCGGAGCTTCAATACGATATGGTTATACCACTTCTGGGAATCTACCCAAAGACCACAAAAACATAATCCAAAAGGATACATGCATTCCTATGTTTATTGTAGCGCTGTTTACAACAGCTAAGATGGAAATAACCCAGATCCCCCCCCAAATTGATGACTGGATCAAGAAGATGGGTACATATACACAATGGAGTACTATTCAGCAGTCAAAAAAGATAGACACATTCAATTTGCAGCAACATGGATGGAGCTAGAAGGGATCATGCTCAGTGAAATTAGCCAGAAAGAAAGAGAAGAATATTGAATGATTTCACTTACAGCGGGAATATAGGGGGACCAAATAAGAGAGAGACATTCAGTTAGGGAGGGTGAGTATGAAGTCTCAAAACAGGCGAAAAAAGAGCACAAGGGACTATGGTGACAGTTCACGGGTGAATCGGTGGTGGGTAACCTATGGGGAATACACAATAATGTAAAAGATATAAACAATAATAAATAAATAAATAAATAAATAAAAATGGGGGAAAAAACAGTGTTCAACAAATACCTGTTGAATCAATTAATTCATCAATTTTAAGTTAGTGACCTTTTCTGGATCAGTTTCTTAGCTAGGTGATAGAGTTTTAACACAATAATTTATTAAATATCTTCTGAGTATTTACAGTGTTTCAGACATTATGCTTACTAAAAAAAAATACAATATGCAAAACAGATATTGTCTCTTCTCTTATAGTTCCCTCTCTGAGAATGTCATCTATGATTCTGTGACTTTTTAGCATAGAAACACAAAGGGAAAAGAAATATATGAAGTAGGGGAATCTCCGTCAAGCCTGTCAGATTATGTAATCTCACACCAGTGTGATCGATGTAAAGATCATACCATGGATGGAAGATCATACTGTGTAAATTCCTCTAACATTTCCTCCCCTTTTTACTTTACAGAGTCATGACGAGGGGCACATGGATATAAAATGTATACATGTTACAAAACTGTAAAGTTCTCTATGAATGTCAGATGAAAGAATTATAAATTTTGATTTACAACTTCTTACGCTTTGAGAATTAAAAACAAACTACTGTGCTAAACACAAATATGAATATAATATACTTACAAACTTACTAACAATTATGGCATGACCTGGCTTTTAAAAATCAATGCTAATTAAACTATACGTGAATTTTCCCATATCTGTGCTTATAATGTTACATGCTGACCAACAAAGAAGGTGATTTCCATTCAAAGTGGCTGGCACTTGAAAAATATTAGTAAATAGTGCTAAAAGCAAGACATTTTGCTTTACTCACTTTCAATACCCAATCCAGCACACACACATACCTTTAGACAGTGGTGACAGGAAGAGGGCAAGCAGGCCTCACCAATTCTCTCAACTCTTCAAACAACACTTGAGGGTTTCTACTAGAAGGCCTGTCTTTCTAAGTTTGTACTTTCAAGACTTAGGTTGGACTGATCCCAAAAACTGAAGTAACAAATATTACTAAATTCTGTCATTTCCTCTAACAAAAAAGTGATTTTACTACTACTTCTGGTTGTGATGAAAGGTCCTATTGACTATTCAAATCCTCAACCAAGTTATGGATGCAGTATTAAATGACTTCACTCCTTTTTCTCTGGTACTTTAACACATGCCAATGCTTTCATCCACCTCCACTAATGTGGTTTATAAATTACTAAGGTGGGGCCATTTTAATAGTATGATTTGTTCACATCTCTAGAGATGGAGTAAGTATAAATGAGACTGACTGAGAAGACAAACTCTCCTTTGACAGCAAGTACCGGTATAAATGTATATAAAAATAAACCTTCAAAAGTTGCAAGTATCTTATTGATATATAAATAACGAGTTAGGAGTCATAACTAATGGTTCTTTGATTTGTTATAAAGTGAAATGTAAAAAATTGGGTGATAGTAAGTACAAAGACAAAATGAAACATTTCTCACACAAAATAATAAGAGCTGGGAGATGGAACAGAGTTGAAAAGGAAAAAATGTTAAAGGTCACAAATTTGCTAAAAGTTTCTTTCTAAGAGAGGTCAGAAGGAGCTTCCTGAATGTACTTGGAAACTGAAGTGTGCTTATAAGAAGCTAATTGCCCCTTCTTTCAAAACTTCCACAATGGTGATTTTAAAAGAGAGAGAGAGAGAGAGAGAGAGAGAGAGAGAGAGAGAGAGAGAGAGAGAGAGAGCGAGAGCACACAAGACACCTGTTCCTGGATTAGAGTGGTTAATCTATTATGCATAGACACAGGTAACCTCTCAATTTTCAAAATAAGTGTAAAATTACAGAAGATACAACATTATTATAAATCATCCATTTCTAAACATATGAATAAAACTACTTCAGCATACTGTGGCTTTGGTTCGATTGAGCTATAGCCATAGGCTACTTGGGAAGTACCCAAAGTAAGGACCAGACAAGTGCTAGAACTAAGAGTCTGATGTGTAGGGCTGACTTTCCACTGCAATTAGTCAATCTCTATCTTTGTCTTACTCTCAAAACAAGATGGTCTATTTTAGCATTTCTTTATTCCATTGTTTGGCATTCCTATTGGCTTCTGAGAAGAAAGAACTAAGTTTATATGTGTACGAATGTACATATGCGTGTGTGTGAAGTTAGGTTTTATGATGTAATTCAGGCATATGGCTCCACCTTAAAGCAGAAGTAGGTTTCATCTGGAAGCTTTCACCAGACTTTTGACCCTAGGGTCTATGTGCTTAAAGCAAGAATTAGAAAATAGGGCAAGGAGAGAGGAACTTCTAAGCTCAGACCAGGACTTAATTCTAAGTAAGTCCAACCCTAGTGGTCTTCGGGATTCATTCTCTGGATTCCAGTATTCACGAGCTCTTTTCCACATTGGCTGACACGGTTGGAGATGTTCTCTAATTTACTGAGACATCGTCTCCGTTAATGCACTCTTAATCTGACTAATCTTGAACAGCTCTTTCTTACTAAACACTACCTTTCCAATGTTATGACAACTGTGATCAGTTGTAAGCTAAGTATTCGAGAGTCTTCTGTCTTATCTGAGATACTTTTCTATCAAAAATGGAGGGACAGAAACCATCCGCTGCGGGAAAATGGCACATGGAAAAGTGGGTCATGGGCTAGAGATTGAGCATGGCTGCTTGCCTGGATGAACTGGAGTTTCAATAACAATGAAAGCAGTAGGACTGAAAGGGTGATGAGTGTGAGGTTATAAAGCAAGTGATTATAAAGACTGCAAACTACAAATTTGATCACGTTTCAGAAAAAGGAAAAGAATTAAAAAAAATACATTGAGACTGGATGAGAGGAAGAAAGGCAAAGATGACACCACATGGAGGAATAATTATAGGTCTATCAGGAAAAAATAAGGAATTGTTCAGTGAGCCAGCCTTTAGAGTTATATGGATAAAGGGAAACAATCTATAAATACAAAACATTGCAAAGCTTACTTCTATAAAAAGGAAAGGTCTCAGGATACAGCTAGTAATGCCTTTAAATAGCAGCCAAACCATGGATACTTCTCCATTTGGTATTCAATTTGGATGGATGTTCAGAAAGAAACAAAAAGCATTCAGCTAACCTTTTACTTGAATATTTATGGAATGTTTACTTCTGGAAGTAGAGTCAAGTATGCTAAACAACACTGCACGTTTCCTTCAAGAAAATGCCAACCCAAGTCTTTCTATGGCACATGGAAAGAGATATTTAAGTCTGAAACAGAGATACTAACTAGTGTGTTGAGACAACAACAAAAATCCAAGATGAGTTGGAAAGAACATGTGCTTGGTCTTTCTTTTGGGCCCTGGATATTAACTGAGATCACTGAGGATTCACCAAAGGCACTCAATTTTTACTCCATAAGTAGCCCTCAATGCAAAATGAATTCCTAGAAGTTATCTAAGAAAGCTATGTGAGAAGAAAACTGTTACTAGTCAAGCTGCAGAGGCAGAAGTTATTACATATGAAGCCCACACATTCAAATACAGTCTACTAGCAAGGAACAACTCAGTAAAAGGGATCTCTGTAGTATTTATTATGGCACAAAATAAAATTGTGGTCAAGAAAGCACTAGCACTCTGCATTATCACTGCAACTGATTAAAGAGTCAATTGTAGTACTTATTTATAAAGTAAGAGGGTTAGCAATCCAAAGAAGGAGATTATATGTGTGAAAGAGAGGACTTACTTACCTGCGCTATATTTTTGTTCAGAAGATAGACACCATAATCAAATTGTAACTTCTCCCCTCCTTTTGGGTATAATGGAAACCTAAAAAAGGTAAAGTAGGATCAGAAGTTTCCTAAAACTTGAGTAAAACAACCTCCAAGTTGTTGAAGTTTCTTGGATACAGCATAAATATCTGAAGACTTGGACCTGATTATTTACTAATGGTTTAGAACCTATTATCTTAATATCTTCATAGCATTAGTCAAAACAGAACCATGGCTGCTTTGTTTCAAGGAAAAATCGAACAGTGCATGCAAATGAGGACAAATACATAAGAAAGTGACTCACTGACCCCAAGAAGTTGAGATCACCATGCTTCATATTTACTTAACACAAACTACCACCCTAAAATTAAAATCCTAAAATTATTTTCCTCTAATACCTTGGAGTTCATCTCTCAACTCATACTAAATGTAAAGGAAGATTAAAGGGAGGTTTCTCGGAACTCTACTACACTGCTGGTGGGAATGCAAATTGATCCAACCACTATGGAAAGCTGTATGGAGTTTCCTCAAACTGCTAGAAATGGAACTTCCATATGACCCAGCAATACCACTACTGGGAATATACCCAAAAGACACAAAAACACTAATCCGAAAGGATACATGCACCTGCATGTTTATTGCAGCACTGTTTACAATAGCTAAGGTATGGAAACAACCCAAATGCCCAAAAATAGATGACTGGATCAAGAAGATGTGGTA